>SNQJ01S0026650.1:68206-80138 GCA_010110895.2 Picea sitchensis | reverse complement strand
TTAAGGGGGGATGTTAGGATATTTAGACACTTAGGAGTTAGTTAAGATCTACTTGGTCTATTGTGTTGTTAGGTAAAAGTGTGTTTTCTAGTGTGTTTCTTTAGTATGCATTAGTATGCATTTGTAGTTAGGAAATCCGGAGGTCACGATATGTTCTCGACATAGAGTGATATGATGGTTCATACTCTCCTCAATCTTAACGACCATTGATCCATGGCTTAACACCCAATTGGTCCATGATTTCTATTTAAAGAGCATGGAGGGTCATTTGTTGATGATCGATTGTGAGAAACTCTCTTGTAAAATCTCTCTGTAATCTTTTTCTTTGCATTAATAAACTGCTCCAAGTGGTTGCGTTGGTTGGGACCATGGATGTTTCGCTGTAGGGGTTTTACCATGTGAAAACATCGGTGTGTTGATCTTTCATCTGCTTATGTGAGTGGTTACTGAAGGTGTTTTTCCTCTGTTGGAATACATGTGTTGTCGAACAGGGAATTCTTCGTATTCATCTTAGAAAACTTAGAAAACACAAATCTCATCTTCAGGAATGGACCATATTTTATGGGCCCTCATGAACTACACCTAAACAAATGGTCTCCAGATTTTGACTCGATGCAAGATGTTCCTTCGGTTGTTCCAGTCTGGGTGCGCCTTCCTCATTTACCCTTGCATTGTTGGAATCCGAAGTCACTGGAATCCATTGGAAACACCCTCGAAAAATAAATCGACAAAGAAGGTAGAAAGGAACAGTATTCATGTGCAAGAATATGCATTGAAGTCGATCTGGAGGTGGGGCTCACGAAATCCATTCAACTAAAGGTCATAGACTGGTATCACATCCAAGATATGGATTATGAACACATTTCATTCAAATGCAGTTATTTCCATGGCTATGGACACTTCGCCAACCATTGAAAAAAAAAGGAAGAGGAGGAGGTGGAGATATTGAAAGGCGATCAATGGACACAGGTCAAGAAAGCATCCCCGCCAAAACACATTAGCAGATCCAAAGTAAAAGGGGCACCAAAGGGTCCTGGCGCCACTACCTCAAGGAAAGCTCTTGGGGAAGGAAGCTCAGCCCCTCCAAACCCAGAGGCTTCTAAAAACCCTTTCGAAATCCTCAACAATCCTTCAGAAATATCTAATACAATGATTGAGGAACTTGAGCAGAAAACCCTTCCACCCATAGTGGAAAAAAAAATGTTGAGACAACCCAATCCGGCTCCCCAATCGGAATCTCCTCCTCCCCTTCCTATGCATAAATAATAAAAAATAAACCTCTGGAAAACTCTGGATCTTCGGAGGATGAGTCTTTCGAGAGACCCTCAAAAAGATCAGGGAGAAAATATCACAAAGAAGAAAGAGAAGAAGAAGTGGAGAGGCAAAAAAGGCAAGGAAGCCAATCCACCATTGAGATTTCCATTGGAAGAAATACCAGAACAAGGCCCCCCAAGGGAAGTCATACCCACTCCAACCCTAGTAAATAATGCATATAGTCTCTTGGAATTGTAGAAGCTTGGGGAATCCATCGAAGGCCAAAGAATTCAAAGACCTACTCAAAATCGACTATCCTAAGATCTGCATGCTCCAAGAGACCAAAATTGAAGGGGACACCCTTCTAGAAATCAACAACCAAAAATGGAAGAAAAATGTTGGGAAAGCCATGAGCGTAAGGGGCACCTTAGGTGGCCTTGCAACCTTGTGTGTGAAGGACAAGTTTCATATAGAAATTTATTTCGAGACTCAACACTGGATTTTAACTAAACTCCAACATACCTCAAGTAAGATTTCTCTTTCACTATTCAATATTTATGTACCTGTCCTGTACTCTGAAAAGAAATATTGTTGGCAATCGTTATCAGATTTTTTAGAGATCCTCTCTCCTTCAAACATAATTCTAGTCGGGGATCTAAACTTAGTATTCGATCCAAAACAAAATAGAGGAGGCAATAGTGGAAGGGATCAAATGCTCCCTTTCGTTGAGGAGTGTTGGAAGCCACACATGATTTTGATATTTAACACGATCGAAAGAAATTTCATTTTTCTGTAGCTCCCATCACTTCAATTTTATAAACATTTTTTAGAGTTTCGAAATGATTGCTGGATTAAAATATTTCCTTATTAATTTCCTATTGTTTGCATTTTCGTTTGTTTTATTTTTATATCATGACTGCAAGCATGAATTAAACATAAAACTTAGCTTGGTGTTATATTTTTTTGTGCCTTAGAGACATCTTTTTAAAGGTCACCCATATTTAATTAAAAATAAAATCTTATGAAATGGTTGTTGGATCAATTTTTGTGTTAATACAATTATTATTGTTTCAATGGTTTGGTGGTTCATTATCGAATTTCAAAGGTCACCCATATTTAATTAAAATGCAAATCTTATGAAATGGTTGTTGGATCCATTTTTGTGTTAATACAATTATTATTGTTTCAATGGTTTGGTGGTTCATTATCAAATTTCTTTGATTCATGAATAAGTTTGGTTAATTATTTGATATTTTTTTTTTCAATGGTCATATCAACATTCATACCAATGAGTACAGACCTATTGTGCTTATGTTTTCGCCTTACCTGGTTGGCTCAAATCATTAATGAATCCATTCATTATCTGCATAGGGTTTGACACTCTGTAGTTTGGAACTCATCACAAGAGATGGTAAGGAATACAATGAACCCTCTAGTTTTCGTTCCCACTATCTAAGTTATGATAACCTATAGGTTCTGTTATTTTCGTGTTTCCACTCTCCATTCGGACTTGTTTTTGTTCCTCACACGATTGGAACCTAAAACTTTTTCGAGTAATCTTTGTTGCATTATGGTTACAGTGGTCATGTCACCCATCATTCGCATAGAGCCGAACGGATTCTAGGCCTTACTTTCCCATGACGATGTGATTAAGGACCTAAAGAATCATGGCTGGGATATATTTCTTAAGAAATTTGAGGGTTATAATCTTCAGGTAGAAAAATCCTTTGCACAAACCTTTGACGGGTTCAGAGCTAAGATAGGATACATACAATTAGAATTGACAGAAGATTTCATTAGCAAAGTAACAGGGCTCCCATCAAAGGGCAAGATATGGTTTAAAAACACAAGGATAGAAGAAGTCTCGTGGAATTTGTTTATGACCTCTCAAAAAACCAATTGTTGTGTAAAAGGTATTCCTATCGCCCTGTTAAAACCTAGATGGCATAGTTTTTTGTTAATTCTAAAACAAATTGTTACTATCGAAGGTCGATGCGGACATGTCTTTCTCTACCATATCCGTTTTCTCATGAATTTCATAGGTTTCGATTTAGACATGCCATTTTACTTATTGATGAGTCTCTATAAGATGTCCAAGTGTTACGAGCGACAGGGTGTCAATTCGAGCCTATTCCACCATGGATTGGTTAAAATCTTGTTGATGTATCATTTGTCGACCGTAGGTGACAGTTGGGAGATATTTTTGATGAGGAATGGCTTTGCCCAGGATGATCCTACAACAAACCCTAACTTAGACAAGCCAATGGTTGAAGACCAGTTCGATTATTCAATTAATGGACCAGATTTTACTTATAAAACCCCTCTAGACAAAGGATTGTCGTGTAAGTTTTCACCTGCAACATTCCCAGAGCAAGAGAATGATGAATTGAAAGAAATTGATCCTCTTATGCCCGTGAATGATGCTAGCTTGAACGTTAATGTTAATTCCTATGCCAATAAACTTTGTAAAAGAACAAAACAACAACGCACAGACTTGGGTTTCAAGAACAAGAAAGTGGGTCGCCTAATCTCTAGGAAACTAAGGAACCAAAATGATACTCATCTGAGCTCGATCGAGATCGATGAAGGTTTGGATCCTGAGATAGAGGATTTTCTAGTTCGGGAAGATCCAGAAATTCAGGGTTCCACGAGGGAGTTTATCATTCATACTGAACCATATCATTTCATAAAAAATCTACCACCATGCCTTAAGGGTAAAGAAGGATTCTCATGTATTAGGAAAGATCTGAAGCATATAACAGATAAGTCGAAAACCCCCTTGGTCGATTGTGTCCCTCGTCGATCTGTCATCTCCCCTATACATTGTGATGGATGTCTCGATTGGGTTGAGTGTTACTATACCAACGTTCCTCTCTTACAGGCCCAAATCAAATCTTTAACTACTCAGAACGATCTTTTGAAGCAATAAAACCTTGATCTCAAGGCACATGCAAAGAGGTAGACTAAATGTATCAAGAGAGTTGGAAACATATTCATTAAGAATACGACCAATGTCAAGGCAATTATAAACTCTGAACTATCTGATCCATCTTTGGCAAATTTTTAATGGTAAAACGTTTTGTTGTGATTTCATTTGATTTTTTTATCTAATTCTAAATAAGTAGTTTTGAATTGTGATTTCATTTACTAAAATAAATACTGGCTACACAATCGTCAATTATGTAGCCAATTCTCTTTTGATAAAAAAATGTTATTAAAAATTGTTTTTTTTTAATTTATCAAATTGGTTTGCTATTCTTAGGAAATGGGAGATTTTGATGCTGATTACTTGGAGGAAATATTTTCAATTATACACCTAAATGATTAGTAGTTTCTCCTTCCTTATGTTTTATAAAAACTTTGGTTTAATTTTTGAATAAACCAACTCTATTATGAGTGGTTCCCAATCCACTAATTTTGTAATATTACTTGATTTTGGGAGATTCAACTCTATCCTGTGAGATATGAGTATCAGGATCCTAGATTACTTTAAATACTGTTCACTTTTATTAGTAAAGGGATCATTTTTGGAACACATTATGGACATGTAATTCCTCAAGACTTTATGGACAAGTTGTTCACATTTCAACTTTATACCAGCGTGACACTATTCCATCTATGTTTTGCATCTTATATTATGGAATATTAACATGTTACAAAACTTTAGCCTCATTAGGATGTAATGTTTCATTTTATTTAGTGCTTTAAATTTTGTCTATAATTTATTGTTTCATATATTATATCTATGGTCATTATTTCACTTTAGTATCATCGATTTATGCTTGATGTTAAGTTGACATATCATATGAATGTTTCAAATTAAAATTTATTTTACTGTAGACATTCACCATTACAAGGTCACTAGATTTATAAGTTTATCACCCTATTTTTTTATATCCTTGCTCCCAAAAAATACCTTGAGTTTATTTTGGAGATGTTAGCACAAGACTGTTACAGATTTCTCTCATAGGCAAGATAGTTGGAATTTTGGATTGCATAGGGATATAGACACATTATGAGATTAATCTCAGGTTAGTGTTATTCACATTCGATTTACATTGTTAGTTTATTAGTGAAATCAGACAGTTTAAATTGGTTGTGCTATTATTATGTTCTTGTTTCAGATCATGTTTTATTAGTATCTTTTGAGTTTTTAGATTTTAAATTATTAAACAGAAAATATAAAAATACGTGCTTTTTTTATCTTCTTCGTAAACAATTACAAAAACATTGATTTCACAAGACATCCACCAAAACTTGCAAATTGTAAATATCTTGTTCATAATCACATATTCATATTTATGTTTATGTTCAGCATTCATAAATAATTAGAGTCATGTACATAGTATCACAGTTGTAACCTTAGAATAGTTTATTTCATTTCTTTGTTTTAGGACCTTAGTTGGCTAACGAAGCCATTAAACCCGTCAGGATAGATCATACCAAACGTCTTGGGTTAATTAGACAACCCCAGACCAGATCTATCCTTCCAGTTGATGGTGTGTCATTTACACCCGTCAACAAATGGCGCTAGAAGGAGGGACTAAATTCAATTGATGGCACATGGAGGTCGCAAGACTCCTCCCCCACACACTTGCTCCCCTACCGTAATGCCTACTTGTTCAGACAACAACGTTACACTTGAAACATCAACTACCTCAAATGATAACCCTGAGATTCCCGTTGAACCAGTAACACTAGTTCCTCAAGGGGCTAACGTCCAAGAAATTGTTCGTCAATCACTAATAAGAATGCATAGTGCCTTAGCTCGTATCAGAAAAACTGGTAGGCCACTTAATCAACCCCTATATTTCTAGGATATCTGAGAACAACTTCAAGGCACTGGTATACTCCAAAATCCTTTAGGTAATAATACTACCAATCTTATCGAAACACCTACCCTTTGAGCCAAAGGATCTGGTATCCCACCTTCCCCACCTAGTTTATCTCCATCCTATTCAGGAGGAGAATCTTCAGATGAAGGAAGTTCTTCATAGAAACCATATCAACCTTCTACACCACCAAATCCCATGGAAAATCAAAACAATCCTTCCAGACCTTAGCTCGATCAAGATGTCGTGGTTGTACCCAGACCCCAACACCCATTACCAAAACATCCAGAGAAATGGCTGCCCAAATTTGATCCAGACTCAAAGCAGTCTGTTGAGGATCATATCAAAAAAATTATGTTGGCCATTAGACTCCGGACTGTTGAACACAAGGATGTAGTATGCAGATTAGTCCCTTATACTTTTGAGGGAAATGCCTCCAGATGGTATTTCGCTCAATGACCCCAAACCATTGTCTCTTAGGACAAGTTTGAAACTTGTTTCTTGGAAGCATTCAGAGATGATAAATCTTTGGAAGTCCTGATTATGGAACTTTCCAGCTTAAAAATGAATCCTAAGGAAAAAGTGAAAGATTTTAACCAAAGATTTCTTACTTTAAAGAATAAAATCCCTACAGATTCAATGCCCACTGAAATTTTAATCATTGCATATTATGCTAAACCCTTGCACAATAATATAGCTATATGGGTTAAAAGGTCTAAAAAGAACACATTGATTGAAGCCTTTGAGGAGGCAAGCCAAATTGAAAAGGATATTTTGAGCCTGAAAGATAATCTTAGTAATGAAGATGAAACAACTTCATCCTCTAAAAAGGAAATAGAGATCTTTACTAGGCCTCCTCAAACTAAAAATCAACTGGAAACTTAGACTTAGAAAGCTTGCAATAAGCTTTCCAAAAACTGTCTAATCAGGTCGTTGACTTGAAGGGATCAACCGAGGAGGCATCAACAAAAAAAGGAAGTTTTAAACCTCCTTTTAGAAAACCTTTTCCTCCCAACCGGCCAAACCCGACCACTGAAGGTCTAAATTTTGAAATTTTACAGTACGCTTTGTAAACCATCTTAGAAGCACATGATAATTCTACCTCTGCCCCTCCCGAAAATTCTGAAGATGTAGTCGAGGAAGAAGAACCTGAAGAAGATGAATTGTCTCCCAATTTCTTCGGTCACTTCTCGGACAGTATCTTCCAAGAAAATTTCGAAACTATTCATCCCTACAACACAAGGAGAAAAATGCAAAACAAACCCTCTTCTGAAATCGATAAAAATGTGTTTCCAAAATAGTCAAAGAAAGCTGAAATTAAATAGAGCTTAGCAGTTCCAGTTTTAAAATACGATTTGATTGAGGATCTAAAAAAACTAAGAGCTAATATTTTTGTTTTTGAGCTACTGAAATTTCCCCTTATTTTGCAGAAAATGCTTCAAAATATCGCTGAAAACAGTGAAAACAACGATCCTAGAAGTAAGAAATCAACATAAATCGATTCAAATACTGCCCAAAAAATCCCAACTAAAACGACATCTGAACTCCCAGATAAAAGGGATTTAGCAGGAAAAACTGTAGCAAATGTAAATAAAATTGTTTTAGGGACAACAACTAAAAATCAACAAAATTTTGTTGTTAATGCTCGAAAAAATGTCCCGCCTTTTTTGTTAACCTTTGAAATTTTTAATACGAATGTACATAATTGCATGGTCGATTCGGGTGCATCGTCAAACGTGATGCCTCTATCTATTTGTCAAAAAAATAATGTAGAAGTTAAACCTTTTGATCTCAAGATCATCCAGGTAGATTGAACAAATGTTAAGGTAACTGGTGAGCTTAAGAATGTTCTGGTTAGATTAGCTTCCAATCCTAAGGTTCATCAAGTAATTGACATTATCGTTGTTGATATCCCTCAATTTTATGGTTTGTTTTTAAGCAGGGATTGGTCAGAACAGCTGTATGGTTACTTTGCCACATATTGATCTCATTTGTGGCTACCTGAAAATGGACAGCCCAACAAAATCAGGATAAACAGAGAATGTTATCTTAAACATACCATGACGGATCTAAATGATGTAAATGAACCTTTCACTGCATATGATAATTCAATTGAAATTCAGGGAATGAATACCTTCTTTGGTAATTTCATGACCGAAATTTCTCCTATTACTGATCCTAGGCAACAATCAGAAGTTATGATACTCAGATATCATCTTTGCCAAGTATGCCAAGTACTGTTGACGAAGCCCAAACCTTGGCATTGTACTTTGATGGATCCAAATATAAAGAAGGAGTAGGTGCAAGTTGTGTGCTCATCGATCCTACAGGTAATAAGACTTTTATTGCATGCCAGCTAGAGTTTGAGTGCACTAATAACACCGTTGAGTACGAAGTGCTTCTACAAGGACTTAGGAAAGCTTTGGATATGGACGTGTAGAATTTGATGGTATTTGGTGATTCATAAATCGTGGTTAAGAAAGTAAGAAAAGACATACATTTCTTATCACCACATCTGAAAATCTACCAAACCAAGGTATGGAGTTTGGTGCAAAAATTTTCAGCATTTAACATAAATTTCATTCCTAGATTAAGTAATTCAGAAGATGATTTATTGGCCAATGTTGCTTCTAAACTATTTCCCACTGAAGGTCTTTCTCCTAATGCATTTTCAATTGAATTGTTGTTCAGGCCTCGATCCCAGATGACATCACAAACTGGAGAGTATTTTGTGATGACCAGCAGATCATCAACTTTCTGCACATGGAAGACATCTTCCAAGGTGCAGTCATAGATGAAGGCACTCACGATGAAAACCTATGAAACTTCATGGTAATATCATATCCTAGATCTCTGACTCGACATATGATCTAGTAAACTCTATCCCCATATCTGTTGTAAGACAAGAGAAATTTTATGACTTGCATGATAAATTTAGAGGGGCAGTTAATTGTAAAATGAATATTTCTTCTTTGATTTATGAGACGGTTAATTTAGGAACAAAAGAAAATCCTCAAAATATTAATCTAGAAACAGGATGTTCCGAGCAAGAACAATATTCTTTTATAAAATTGTTTAAAGAATTTAAAGATGTTTTTGCCTAGACATATGATGACTTGAAAACATTCGACCCCAATATCATATGACATGTCATCCCCATGAAACCCCAGACACAGCCTTTTCAACAAAAATTGAGGAAGATGCACCCTAAATTGGAACCCACTGTTAAAAAGAAACTGAATAAATTTCTAACTGCAAAGATAATTTTCCTGGTAAGGCACATGCAATGGGTGTCTAATCTAGTCCCTGTAAGGAAGAAAAGTGCTAAAATTCGACTTTCTGTCGATTTTCGGAACTCTAACCAAGCATCTGATAAAGATAACTACCATGTTCCTCCAATGGAACAATATCTATAGAAGGTGTCTGGTTCTGAAAGACTATCTTTACTAGATGGAATTTTGGGATACAACTAGGTCCTCATGTCTCCCCCAAATCAACTTAAAACCACCTTTTGCACCCCATGGGGCACTTATGCCTACAGGAAAATGTTTTTTGGACTGATAAACGTCGCTGCCACTTTCCAGAGAGAAATGGATATTTCTTTCTGTGGCCTCATTAACCAATCAGTTGTGATCTATCTTGATGATGTCATCGTGTTCTCTAAAAACAAGAAAGATCACTTGTCTCACCTCAGGGTTGTCCTAGAACGATGTTGCAATTTTGGCATATCCCTCAACCCTAAGAAATCAATCTTTGCAGTAGAGAAAGGTAAACTTCTTGGGTTTATAGTATCTAAATATGGAATCATTATTGACCCTGAAAGAACCCATGCTATTGCTAAACTCCCCCCTCCTTCCTCCAAAAAAGCCATGCATTCCTTTTTGGGCAAGATTAATTTTGTCAAAAAATTTGTCCCAAGTTTCTCAGAAATGGTAAGACCATTACATAATTTAATTAAAAAGGATGTTTTGTACCATTGGGGACCACAAGAAATTTGGGCCTTTGATTCCATTAGAAAATAAATAATAGAATCCCCTTCCTTGATGAGTCCCAATTTTTCTCAGGATTTCACTCTTTATACCTTTGCTTCTGACCGATCTTATGTTGTTGTGTTGACACAAGAAAATGATGAAAGTAATGAGATACCTATTTCCTTCATGAGCTCAGATTTCAAAGGAGCAGAGCTTAACTACCCATCAGTAGATCAACATGCATATGTTTCTTTTAAAGTAGTGAAAGACTTCTGGTCACACCTGCTGAAATCCATAACCAAGGTTATTGTTCCTTACCCAGTTGTAAGAAACCTATTAGTACAAAAAGAATTGGGTGAAAAAAGGGCAAATTGGATGATGTCATTACAGGAATACAACCTCGAAATAACCCCTGCATAGATTGTTAGAGGTCAAGGCTTATGTAAACTAGTGGTTGATTCAATTGAAGAATAGGAAAGTCAAGTCAATACCTTAACTGTAAATCAACATAACAAAAATCAAATCAGATGTGCACAAGTTACTGTCAATTCTTGGTATGAGGACATTAAATTTTATTTGACACATGGATCTACTCCCCGTAATCTTGATCCTAAAAACAGAAGAGAACTTAGACTAAAATCTATATCTTTCCAGTTAATCAATGATGTATTATTTCGAAAGAACTTTGATGGTTTTCTTATGCATTGTTTGGAAAAGGAAGAGTCAGAGAGAGTGTTATCTGAACTCCGTGCAGGTGAAGCTGATGGTCACTTCGGTGGAGATACCACTGCTCACATAGTGATAAGAGTTGGGTACTATTGGCCCACTTTGTTTAAATATGCCCATGCGTTGTGTCGTAAATGCATAATCTTCCAAAAGGCTGCAGGACAAGTGAAAAAGGTAGCATTCCCTTTGCAACCTGTTATTGTAGATTCTCCTTTTTAGCAATGGGGCCTTGACATCATAGGACCAATCAATCCTTATTCACAACAGCAGAACAAGTATATCCTTACAACAATGGATTATTTTACTAGATGGTCCGAGGATGTACCTTTGAAAATGGTGAACAAAAATCAGGTAGTATCTTTCCTAAACTCTCATATCATTGCTCGATTCGACATTCCCAAATGTCTGGTCTTTGATAATGCCTCTTACTTTTCATCCCTTGATATGAACGTTTTTTCTTTGGAAAAAGGGATTAAACTAAAGCATTCTGCAAGCTACTACCCTCAAGGAAATGGCCTAGCAGAATCAACAAACAAAAATTTAATCAAGATTATTAAAAGGACAGTTTCAGAAAATCACAAAAATTGGCACAATGCACTGTATAATGCACTTTGGTCTGATAGGGTAACCCCGAAAGCCTTTGTTGTTAATTCCCCTTTCTTTCTCGTCTACGGAAGAGAAGAAATTATCCCTCCTCATGTTTTACTTCCCTCACTGCAACTATCGTAAAAATTTCAAGAAGAGGAGTGCCCTCCTCTAGAAAATCAAATAAACTTCTTATTGAAACTAGAGGAAGTGAGAACACAAGCAAAGCAAAAACTGGATCAGCATCAACAAATTGTAAAAAGTTGGTTTGATTCAAATTCTTCTTCAGATAGGAATTTTGATGTCGGAGACTTGGTTCTCAAGTGGGACAAATCTCACGAGGGAAAAGGGGAACACACCAAGTTCCAGAATCTGTGGTTGGGACCATTTGTAATTTATGAAAAATTGGGTTCCAGCTCTTTCCGTCTGCATAATTTGGAGGGACAGCCAGACACTTTCCCAATGAATGACCAGGCTCTCAAAAGGTATTTCACCTAATGATTTTAGTTCCACCTTTTGTATATATTGTTTTTTTTTCTTTTCTTTTCTCGTTTTTTTTTTTTT
>SNQJ01S0026650.1:50864-68174 GCA_010110895.2 Picea sitchensis | reverse complement strand
TTTTGGTTCTTTTCATTTTGCTTGATTTTGATTTATTTTCAAATAAAGATGTCCAAGTCACCGTTCATTTGTGGAAGGGGAAATCTGAATTTTCATTCATTATCAAAAGCTAACAACTCCTCGAAGCACCAGTGCTGTGAATGTTAAAACTCAGATCAACAGAAGAAAATTTCTGTTCAAAATAGTGTTCCTGGTTTCTCTCTAAAATTATGAGAAGACACGATTATCATTAATAAAACTCTCAACATTGTCTCTGATTTAAGGAAAACAACTTGATTATACATTCTTGTCCTTGAGATGGTTTCTTAGCAGAAATATAAGTGTTCATATCATGATAAAGGTCGTCAAATGAGAAAATAAGTTGTAAAAAAAACCAAGTTTTGTTTTCAAAATATGAGAATTTTAGCATCACCCCGCTCTCTTGAATATCATAAAGTTTCTGTAAATTTGTAAAAAAAATATAGAGATTTGAAAGCACTGTAAGGTGTGGGAAGTGTCTGTAAACCCACCGAGACACTGAACAGGTCTACTTGCAGCGGGTAAATGCATGCATGATGCCAAGGAAACTTCTTCGGGGTACTAAACAACCCTGCTGGCAGCGAAGCAATGTTGGGTTTAAGAAAATTTTCGGGTATGTCCTATTGAATTGGACAAAAGTAAAGATGTTCTTTATCATGAATGGATGACTCTTGGATAGGACAAATGTATTAGAGTGGGTTAAATGACATCCCTTCCGAGGCTATGGATGCATGTTGGCAGTAGTGGCCATGTCAACAGTATCAGAGTCGGTTGCCTAAACATCGTTTCGCTCATAATCTAGATTTGATACCAGATTGTATTTTTGATAGAAACACATCTGATGTTAGACTACGTTATTTTCTGAGTTTTGATTAGGATAATTGACCTGCTGTCAATTGTTTCTTAAAAATTCATTCTTTAGGATTCACCCTAACAAGAATTTTCTGGTGATGTAGAGATAACTGCTTCGTCCAGTATGTCGCCATTGTTGGCATCCACACATGATTTTGATATTTAACACGATCAGAAGAAATTACATTTTTCTGTAGCTGCCATCACCTCAATTTTATAAATAGTTTTTAGAGTTTCGAAATGATTGTTGGATTAAAAGCTTTCCTTATTAATTTCTTATTGTTTTCATTTTAGTTTTATTTTTATTTTTAATTCATGACTGCAAGCATGAATTAAACATAAAACTTAGCTTGGTGTTATAATTTTTTGTGCCTTAGAAACATCTTTTTAAAGGTCACCCATATTTAATTAAAATGAAAATCTTATGAAATGGTTGTTGGATCCATTTTTGTGTTAATACGATTATTATTGTTTCAATGGTTTGGTGGTTCATTATTGAATTGCTTTGATTCATGAAGAACTTTGGTTAATTATTTGATATCCTTTTTTTCAATGGTCGTATCAGCATTCATACGAATGAGTACAGACCTATTGTACTTGCATTTTCGCCTCACATGGCTGGCTCAAAGCATTAATGAAGTTATTCATTATCTGCATAGGGTTTGGTACTCTGTAGTTTTGCCACTCATCACAAGAGATGGTAAGGAATACAATGAACTCTCTGGTTTTCATTCCCACTATCCAAGTTATGATAACCCACAGGTTCTATTATTTTCGTGTTTCCACTCTCCATTCGAACTTGTTTATGTTGCTCGCACGATTGGAACCTAAAACTTTTCCGAGTAATCTTTGTTTCATTCTGGTTACAGTAGACATGGTGTCCATCATTCGCATAGAGCCGAACGGATGTCAGGCCTTACTTTCCCATGACGATGCGATTGAGGACCTAAATAATCATGGTTGGGATATATTCCTTAAGAAATTTGAGTTTATAATCTTCAGGTAGCAGAAGCCTTCGCATGAACCTTTGACGGGTTCAAAGCTAAGATAGGAGACATACATTTAGAATTGACAGAAGATTTCGTTAGCAAAGCAAAAGGGCTCCCATCAAAAGGCGAGAGATGGTTTAAAAACACCAGGATAGAAGAAGTCCAGTGGAATTTGTTTATGACCTCTCGAAAAACCAATTGTTGTGTAAAAGGTATTCCTATCGCCCTATTAAAACCTAGATGGAATAGTTTGTTGTTAATTCTGAAACAATTTGTTACTTGTGAAGGTCAATATGGAATGGTCTTTCTCTACCATATCCGTTTTCTCATGAATTTCATAGGTTTCGATTTAGACATGCTATTTTACTTATTGATGAGTCTCTATAAGATGTCCAAGAGTTACGAGCGACATGGTGTCAATTCGAGCCTGTTCCACCATGGATTGGTTAAAATCTTGTTGATGTATCATCTGTCAACCATATGTGACAGTTGGGAGATCCTTTTGATGAGGAATGGATTTGCCCAGGCTGATCCTACAACAAACCCTAACTTAGACAAGCCAGTGGTTGAAGACCAGTTCGATTATTCAATTAATGGACCAGATTTTATTGATAAAACCCCTCTAGACAAAGGATTGTTGTGTAAGTTTTCACCTGCAACATTCTCAGAGAAAGAGACTAATGAATTGAAGGAAAGTGATCCTCTTGTGCCTATGAATGATGCTAGGTTGAACGTTAATGTTAAGTTCGATGTCAAGAAACTTTGTAAAAGAACAAAACAACAGTGCACAGACTTGGGTTTCAAGAACAAGAAAATGGGTCACTTAATCTCTAGAAAACTAAGGAACCGAAACGATACTCATCTAATATCGATCGATCCGATCGAAATCAATGAGGGTTTGGATCCTAAGATAGAGGATTTTCTAGTTCGGGAAGATCCAAAAATTCAGGGTTCCACGAGGGAGGTTATCATTCATACTGAACCATATCATTTCGTAACAAATCTACCACCATGTCTTAAGGGTAAAGAAGGATTCTCGGGTATTAGGCAAGATCTGAAGAATACAACAGATAAGTTTGAAGCCCCCTTGGCCAATTGTGTCCCTCGTCGGTCTGCCATCTCCCATGTACACTGTGATGGATGTCTCGATTGGGTTGAGCGTTACTATACCGATGTTCCTCTCTTACATGCCCAAATCAAGTCTTGAACTGCTCAGAACAATATGTTGAAGAAAGAAAACCTTGATCTCAAGGCACATGCAAAGAGGGAGACTAAATGTATCAAGAGAGATGGAAAAATAGTCATTAAGAATACAACCAGTGTCAAGGAAATTATAAACTTTGAACTGTTTGATCCCTCTTTGGCAGATTTTTAATGGTAAAACGTTTTGTTGTGATTTCGTTTGATTTTGTTATCTAATTCAAAATAAGTAGTTTTGAATTGTGATTTAATTTACTAAAATAAATACTGGCTACAGAATCTTCGATTTTGTAGCCAAGTCTCTTTTGATAAAAACGAGTTTTTAAAATTGTTTTTTTTTTAATTTATCAAATTGGTTGAATATTCTCAAGAAATGGGAGATTTTGTTGCTGATTACTTGGAGGAAATATTTTCAATTATACGCCTAAATGATTAGTAGTTTCTCCTTCCTTATGTTTTATAAAAACTTGGTTTAATTTTTGAATAAACCAAGTCTTTTATGAGTGGTTTCCAATCCACTAATTTTATAATATTACTTGATTTTGGGAGATTCAACTCTATCTTGTGAGATATGAGTATCAGGATCCTGGATTACTTTAAATATTGTTCACTTTTGTTAGTGAAGAGGTCATTTTTGGAACGCATTATGGACATGTAATTCCTCAAGACTTTATGGACAAGTTGTTCACATTTCATCTTTAGACCAGCGTGACACTATTCCATCTATGTTTTTCATCTTATATTATGGAATATTAACATGTTACACAGTTTTAGCCTCATTAGCATGTAATGTTTCATTTTATTCAGCGCTTTAAATTGTCTATAATTTGTTGTTTCATATATTATATATGTGATCGTTATTTCACTTTAATATAATCGATTTCTGCTTGATGTTAAGTTGACATATCATATGAATGTTTCACATTAAAATTTATTTTACTGTAGACATTCACCATTACAAGGTCACTGGATTTATAAGTTTATCACCCTGTTTTTTTATATCCTTGCTCCCAAAAAATACCTTGAGTTTATTTTGGAGATGTTAGCACAATCCTGTTACATATTTCTCTTACAGGCAAGATAGCTGGAAGTTTGGATTGCACAGGGATATAGACACAGTATGAGATTAATCTTAGGTTAGTGTTATTCGCATTCGATTTTCGTTGTTAGTTTATTAGTGAAATCAGATAGTTTAAATTGGTTGTGACTATTATTTTGTTCTTGTTTTAGATTATGTTTTATTAGTATCTTTTGAGTTTTTAGATTTTAAATTATTAAACAGAAAATATAAAAATACGTGCTTTCTTTATCTGCTTCGTAAACAATTACAAAAACATTGATTTCGCAAGACATCCACCAAAACTTGCAAATTGTAAATATCTTGTTCATAATCACATGTTCATATTTATGTTTATGTTTAGCATTCATAAATAATTACAGTCATGTACATAGTATCGTAGTTGTAACCTTAGAATAGTTTATTTCCTTTCTTTGTTTTAGGACCTTAGTTGGCTAACGGATCAATTAAAACCGTCAGGATAGATCATACCAAATGGCTTGGGTTAATTAGACAACCCCGGACCAGATCTATCCTTCCAGTTGACGATGTGTCATTTACACCCGTCAACAAGGAGCTAGTCCATCAGTGGGATCTCCTTGATTTCAAGACATCGAAAGGACTCTACACATGGAAAAATCACAGATTAGGGTTTGATCACATCTCATCTCGCTTGGATAGATTCTTAATCCAGAGCACGTTCCTGCAGGAAAAAGGGATAATCTCCTCCAAGATTCTCCCAAAACTGACTTATGATCACAAACCAATCCTTTTGAGTTTGGAAGAAGAAGAAAACATGGGTCCAATTCCTTTCTAGTTCAGCCCTCTTTGGATAGATAAGGAGGGTTTTCTTGAAACTATCCATTATGCATGGTCCTCTCCAGTTTCAGGGTCTCCAAGATTTGTGTGGGAGTAGAGATTAAAGGAAACAAAACATGCACTCAAATCTTGGGTTAAAAATCCCATTAACACCCCCTTTAGTCTCAGATAAGATATTGTTCACCAGTTAGCAGATTTGCAAGTGGAAATAAAGTCCAAGGTCATCTTCAACTCAGATCTAGAGAAAGAACAAGTTGCCCAAAGAAAAACTTTCCATGCCTTTCGCCATGAATAAGAATACTGGAGGCTTAAGTCTCGTAGCTTATGGCTAAAAGCTGGAAACCAAAACACCTCCTACCTTCATAGGTAGTGCATAGCCCGCCTCTCCCGAAATCACATTTTTGAAATTGCGTCCTCAGATGGAATGATACACAAGGGTTTTGAACAACTCAAATCGACAACAGAAATACACTTCCAGAGCCTTTACAAGGAAGAAGACATCGGTTGTGAAGAGACTACCTTAGACTTCTTCTCACACATTCCCTCTCTCCTAAGAAGGGATGACAATATAGTACTCATGAAGTCATTTACTGAAGAAGAAATATACAATGTCATCTGGTCCATGGATCCCGACAAAGCCCCAGGGCCATATGGTTTCTCAATTTATTTTTACAGAACCTGTTGGGATATAATCAAGACCAATTTGCTAAGGATGATTAAATATTTCCATAAAAGAGCCAAAGTGGGAGGAAACACCAACTCCACTTTCCTAGATTTAATCCCCAAATAAGTTAATCTGAGCTCCTTCGAAATATTTAGGCCTATCTCTCTCTGCAACGCTTCTTACAAAATTATGTCCAAGATTCTAGCAAATAGAATCAAGCCTCTGCTAGAGAACCTCATTTCCCCCATCCAAGGTGGTTTTTTCAAAGGGAGACACATCCTCGACAATGTAATACCGGTTCAATAATCCATGCACTCCAGTCACCAACAACAAGAGCAAGGGATGCTAATAAATCTTGACATGGAAAATGATTTCAACGGGGTAAACTTCTCCTTCCTTTATAAACTCCTTCTCTCTTTTGGTTTTTGCTTTGAATTTGTTAACTTGATCAAATATTGTACTAAAAATCCTTGGATAGCCCCCCTAGTAAATGGAAGACCAGTAAACTACTTTCAAGCTTCGAGGGGATTAAGGAAAGGTTGCCCCCTTTCCCCCTTCCTGTACATCTTGATGGCAGATACATTAAGTAGGAAGTTGACTGCAAAAAAGAAGATTGGTTCAGTCCCAGGCATTAGACTGATGAAGGGCCTTGATCCAATCCATCATTCCCTCTTTGCAGATGATTCCCTCATGTTGGGCAGAGCTTCCATAAAGATCGAAAAAAACTTCAGCGAAATTCTTCAAAGCTTCTACAGTATCTCTGTAACGCTCATCAATAAAAGGAAAAGTGCAGTGTATGGGTGGAATGCAGAACAATAAAAATATCAGAGAATTTCCCTATACCTAGGGTTCTCGGGCTATGCTTCTTGGGAAAAAATAAAGTATCTAGGACTCCCCTTAACTCTGGACTCCAACAAGTCTTCGTTGTGGACATAAATTATAATCAAATTCAAAGCAAAAATCTCATCTTTGGGAGGACAGTGGCTCTCCAATGATGGAAAACTCACCCTCATAAAATTGGTCATGTCCTCCTTACCAATCTACCAGGCTTCCTCCCTTCTTACTCCAAAGGAGATCACTCCTCAAATTATAAATATGATCAGAGACTTTCTCTAGCGTGGAGGTAAAGGAAACCAAAAGAAATATCACTTGGTCAATTGGGAAATTGTCAAATGTATATATTTTGAAGGTGGCTTGCAGGTTAGATACCTCGAGCTTGCAAATATGGCACTAGGAGGAAAAATCCTTTGGAACCTTTATGCAAATCGTAGACACCCTGTAACCAATCTCTTAAGAAAAAAATACCTCAATGGTGCTTCTTTGAGAAAACTCCAAGAAGAAATCATTCCCAAAGGCACTCTGATCTGGAATCTTTGTCGTTGAGGTTTAGAATCCTTCCAAAAACACCTCTACCGAATCCCAGGGAATGGGAAAAATACAATGTTGTGGCAAGACATCATCATGGAAAACCCAACCCTCAATGCCTCAGATGAACTCAAGGAAATTTGTGAGTGGCTTTCTCAGCATGGGTTCATCAAAGTCGCAGACATCTCTGCATGGGATTCTTCATGAAGCTGGCGGACCTGGGATCTCTCGGGTGTCCCAGAACATTTGCAAATGCAGAAATACCTCCTCCTTGCTGCACTAGCGGATTTATCTCTTGTCCTCCTCCTCTTTCCCGATAAATGGGGTTGGGGGGACTCTAGTCTCTTCTCTGTAGCTCAAGGTTTCATTTCTCTTAAACCCCCCGAAGCTCCAATCGAGACAACAAGCCTCTGGAAGCAGGTCTGGGATCCTCTCGGCCTTCCAAAAGTAAACTTCTTTTGTTGGGTTTTAATGCACAAGAAAGTTTTGACAGGAGAAAATATGACAAAAAGAGGCATCATCAGCCCCCATAGATGCCCCATGTGTTGTAATGCCCCGAAAACGACAGATAATCTATTTGTGGATTTTCCATTTTCTCAAAAAGTATGGAAGATCTCCCTTCAAGGCCTCAATGCCACAGTTTCGAATCAGATCTCAGTGGTAGATTTATTCTCCTCTTGGAAGGCGCTCTACCCTCAAGAGATACAAAGCAGTCCAAACTAGAAAATAATTTGGCAGGCCATCCCCCAAATACATTTGCTAGAAACTATGGTTGGCCAGAAATGATCAGATTTTTAACAACATGTTGCCTTCCCCCCCTTCAGTAGTTGTAAAAGAAAAATCTCTCCTCCTTGAAACAATGGAAAACTATCCCTTCAAGAAAGAAAATACTCTCCTTCCTGCAGAAAAGAAATGGATTGGTACTTTCACCTTCCGAGACAGAAAACAAACCTCTGCTCGCCCCTATATCACTCCAGGTTGGTGTTTGCGAGACAAGGACACAAGTTTTCAACACTGGTGGAGGAGGCAAGGCATAGCCTCAGTCTTTTTCAACGAAGCCTCCAAAGGAAACCCAGGGAACGTAGGAGCAGACAGAGTGATTTAATCCTTAGATGGATCTTGAAAAGACAACTTCAGTTGGGGTCTAGGCTAGAGAAGAAATAATCAGGCTGAAATTCTCAGGTTGCTTAAAGCATGCCAAATAGCGCGGGAAAATGGCATTAAAGAAATACAAGTTTTTGGAAACTCCAAAATCCTGATTAAGATCTTAAATTTGAATGATCACTTTAGCAATCCAACGATCAACAAGACATTGCTAAGGCTTAGACAAGTGTTGCAAGATTTCTCCTCCTCTCTCTTTTTCCACATCCTTCGTGGATCGAACAAGGAAGTAGATGCAAAGGTGAATATGGGCTTCCTATTGCCTCTAGGTACACTCATAAAAAATGACGAAGCCCCCTATGGATTCCCATCCCGTAGAATGAGCTCTATCTCACCTCATATCATAGTAAGAGCGGGAAATGTTGTAATCAGGTTAAGCGGGAATTTGTTTCCTTGTAATGATGGTTGATTAGGCCTCGGACCAACCGGTGCAATTTTTCAAATAAAATTACCCATTTTAGTTTAAAAAAAATCATATATGCACTTAGAATACATTCTAGTGATAAACAAATTTCAAAATTATAATAAATACAGTTAGATATTAAGATTTAATTTAGTTCTAGTGATACGTTAAGATCTATTTATTAAATAAGTATTGGACATAAGCATTGGAAATTGTAATATTAAATAATTAATTATTTAATATTAAACAATTAATAACTAATTGTTTATTTAATAAATTGTGCATTGCACATTAATAAATAATTATTAATCTTTTAATTATTTGTATAGGACTATATTAAAAAATAAAATAAAAAAATTAGTAATTGTGTGGACTATATGTCTGTGCTAAATATGTATAATTAACTTTTATTAAATTAATAATTAACTTTCATTTCTAATATACATATATATGTAAAAATCATTTTGTTAAGCATATGCATAACACTACTCTATTATTGATAACATTGATAACTATTAGACAAAGTGTTTTCTTTGCAGGGATATAGTTGTGCAGAGGTGCGGAAGCTATATGTGTAAGGACTATATATTGTTTTACTCCACATATGCTCATATTTATTTACTACTTGTTTTACTCCACATTGAAGAGTTTGTTCTTTTGCTTATTTTTACAAAGTTTTATGCTAATTATTTTTACTTGTTTTTACATTAGTCTTATCATTGTCCTNTGCTAAATATGTATAATTAACTTTTATTAAATTAATAATTAACTTTCATTTCTAATATACATATATATGTAAAAATCATTTTGTTAAGCATATGCATAACACTACTCTATTATTGATAACATTGATAACTATTAGACAAAGTGTTTTCTTTGCAGGGATATAGTTGTGCAGAGGTGCGGAAGCTATATGTGTAAGGACTATATATTGTTTTACTCCACATATGCTCATATTTATTTACTACTTGTTTTACTCCACATTGAAGAGTTTGTTCTTTTGCTTATTTTTACAAAGTTTTATGCTAATTATTTTTACTTGTTTTTACATTAGTCTTATCATTGTCCTCTTTACATCTAGATATAACACTATTTTTCTTTATTATATGAATTATGTTTTCATAAAAACTATACATTATCTATGCATCTAGTTATATTAAGTTTTATTGTTCAACATATATTTCCTAATAAATAAAATTGCACTGCCATATAACCCTTGTTTATCCCAATATGATAATGAATACCTCTATTAATTTGGCACTCCATACAAAAGTCACCAAAAACGATATAACGATTTGACCAAATAATTAGAGTTTGGCACTCCATACAAAAGTCACCAAAAGCGATATAACGATGAACTATTTAAGGAGGTATTCTTCTCTCTGCTTAGGTAGGTTCTCTACTCAACTAGGTTTTCCTCTAAGGACCACCATGAAACCTGCACTTGTCTGCAACAGTGGATCCTTCAGCCATAGTGATTACTGAACCTTTTAGTGATGGCTTTCACTTCCAGAGTCGAAGTTAGTAGAATCAGTATTTGGGAGGAGGTCAGGGATCACTATGTAAACCGATATTAACTTTGAACTCTTGACTACTGGCAGTAACTTTGAAATGCATAGTGATGGCATTACTCCATAGTTGGAGTTAGTAGAGTCAGTGTAAGGTTCATGTCTTGTGTTTGGTTTGTTTCACATTGGGAGGTCACTCCGACTGTTTCAAGACCTTAGATTAGAGTTCTTTATACTTTGGGAGAGCATCATGAGTTCTAGTTACCTATTCTTTGGAGTCTTCTTACTTAGGGACTGACTGATTGACTTGTCACTCTTTGGAGATGGTTATTGCTACTTGCGATTGTGATTTTTATCTTTTATTCTCCTCGTTTTGTGAACTTGCTCTCTTTGACTATTTCCATAACTCAGATATATCATCCATTGTGTCTTAGGTCTGGTTGTTTTACTTTGCCTAGGATTCTAGTGACAAACCCTGTTACATTGGGATTGTTTCCCTTTTCTAACATCTCTGTCTCACTTGGGATTCCAGACTATCTGTTTTACTTGGCTTAGTGTATCTTTGCTTTTTACCATGAATCTGGGGGCATTAGCTGGCATTACTCAGGATGTCAATACTCTTATGGACCCACTGGATGAGGAAGATTGGAGAAGGTTAGGAATCTTCAGTAACGCAAACAGGGAGGGGGTGTCTTCAGGATCATTCCATTCTATTAATCATTCATTGTTGCCTACTGGTGATACTATCGATCCTATGTTTTCATTGGCTTCGGGTATTTTCCAGGAATGATCATTTATCAACCCTACTTCTTCTGGTGTTGGCCCACCTACTATGTCACTTTTCCCAGTCACCCAGCTACCTAAGGCCTTGGTACACCACTGTAGAAAAGGGGTTAAACATGGAGCACTGGATGGTTGGATTAGGAGTCCTCTATTTAATGGTTTTCAGACTGGAATTCAGAAAAGGGCATGGAAACCAAACAAGAGAATGAGAAGGATGGTTCTAGGAGATGATGTAGGCCTTGAAGAGACTTGTAGGCTTTCCCTGTGTGGGTTAGTAGGAATAATTTCTTACGCTTACCTAGCAGACTGCTCTATCACAACTTGGGTACAAAAAACCTGGAAACCTATCCTCGGATACTCTCCTGAGATACAATACCTCACGAAAGGGTGGATAGGTTTTATTTGCAGATCTACGAAGGATGTGTCTGTGTTACTGGACAGGTTCTAGGTTTTAGGGCGGAGTACACTAATGTTGAAAAGGTGGAGGGTGGCCTTTGATCCTGCCACTGAGTACTTCCAACATAAGCATTTGTGGGTATTATTGTCGGCACTACCCCTTCATATTTGGAATGAGGGGGCCCTGATCGTTGTAGGAAACTCACTGGGGCATTTTATTTCATTGGATACTTCGTCTATGGAGTCCTCGGCAAGAAAAGTGGGCAGGATATTGGTGGAGATCGATTTACATGAAGGATTGACTGAAATGATGGACATAGAGTGGTGAGGCCGGCATACTAAAGAATGTTTATATTATCATGGCATCCCATTCAGGGGTAGTTGGTTTCATTGTACTGGCCACCTTCAAAGGGAATGTCCTGGTAAAGTCTTTGAGGAGAAGTCCGAAGAAACCATGATCCAGTAAGACTCTCCGGCCTATATGGATGAAGATACTTCATTAGGGGTCTTTCCTCACTTTTCAGCAGTTGTGACTGACTTTCCCTCGACTCCATCAAACACTCTTTCGGGTAAGTTAAAGCAACATTGTCCTTCTCTCTTTTCTTCATCAACTTGAGTGGGAAAAGGAAGCAGTCAATAGCTTTAACTGACTGTTACGTTCCACTATCGGTTCTAAAGGGGTTTCTGAGGGTCCACAAAATTCTCATTATATTGGCAAGGAGAAACCTCCTACTGGTGTGGAAGGGGATATACCCCTTATCTCTTTTTCCATTCCACCAGTTGTGAGTCATGCTGCCTCTCCTTCCTTCACAAATGTAAATAGTCGTTCCTTTCCAGACCTGCATGAGTTGCAGCCTAATGGTTTGGAAGGGGCTATTGAAGATGTGTTTCATCCAGAGGTGAGGCATGTTGTTTCTCCGTCACACACTTCTGTAGCTGGATTGACTGACCCTCCAGCTGCGAATCATATTGCCTCCTCCCCATTTACATGTGTAGCTGGACCTTCCTTTCCAGTTCTGCAAGGGGACGTGACGCCTGAGCTGCAACACTTTCTTTCGGAAGGGATTATTGCAGTTGTAGTCTGTTCAGAGGTGAGGCGTGCTACCTCTCCAAACTACACACTTGTAGGAGGCTCGCTCTTTTCTGAAGCTCAAGGGGGTGTGGAGAGGGTGTCTGAGGCACTCCACAGTCCTACTCTTCCTTACGCGTTCAATTCTCTATTGGAGGCGGGTTCAAGAGAACTAGAGGAGATTGAGATCACACTTAACAATGTTCTAGAATCTCTAATTCTTGGTATTAAGATTATTGATCAGGCTATTAAACTACCCACGTTTATAGGGAGGACTTGCATCGATCGTGAGGAGTCTTCTGGGATTACCAGTACCAAGAAAAAACATGCTAACCAGGGGAGAGATTTTTCTTGGTTGAGGGGGATAGGAGTTGAGATATCCCCCATCAAAATGATAAGTGTTTGGAAAAACCAGTTACAAAGTTCGGTGAAGATTTCTGATACTACACCTTCTTCCAGTGATAATGGGCCTCTTAGAGAAGTGAAAGCCTTGGCAAGGGAAAAGTAATGTTATTTCTCTCCTTAAACATTCAAGGGATCGAAGGCACCCTCAAATCTGCTCCCTTTCGATGTTGTTTGGCACTTACTCACCCGAAGATTATTTTCTTCCAAGAAATTTTAGTCTCTGCTAAAAAAGCAAGGGATTTCTTACCTTCTTTCAGACTAACGTGAGTTGTTTGCTCGGTAAGTTCTTTGGGCACCTCAGGCGGATTATTGGTTGTGTGGGATCCCAATCTGTTCGAGCTAGCTCCATTTCTTATGGTGGGGGGAATTTTATTATCAGGGAGGAGTGTTATTTATCATAGGGATGTTGCCTTACTTAATATCTATGCTCCCTGTAACAATCAGACTTCCTTTTGGACAGATTTGGATGACAGTGGTCTCCTTACTTTAAATAATTTAATAATGGTTGGTAACTTTAATCTCCTTCTCTCTCCAGAAGAGGCCTGGGGGGAATCAAACAGGGTTAGTGGATGGCTATTATAGTGATCTATTTTCATCAAATAGTCTTATTGACATAAAGCCGACAAAACTGGAGCCAACTTGGAGGAATGGCCACCAAGGAAAGGAAGCCATTTCAAGAAGACTAAACAGGTTTCTAGTAGCTGAAACTCTATTAACTGAATTTGGATTTTACAGGTTATGGTCGAGCTACCTTTTGTCTCTGACCATGCCCCTGTTCTCTTATAGTTGGAACTTTCGCTAGCCTTCAAGGTATTTCCTTTTAAATTTAATGAGCATTGGCTATGTGCAAAGGATTACACAACCATTGTGGAAAGCGTATGGAAAGACTAGATTTACCTATCAGAAAGAGGCAAACAAAAGAGAATTATTTGGAAATTACAGGACCTAAAAAAAGATGCAAAAATATGGGACAAAGATTTGAAGACAAAGAATAAAGCTAAATTGTTGATGATCGAAGCAGAAATTAAAACATACTTTGATATTCTGAGTAATGACTATAACGAGGAAGGAGCAAAGGAAATATTGAGGTGTTTGGAAATAGAGAGAAACGAGCTATTAAGATTTGAGGAAGAGAAATGGCGCTTGAGAAGCAGGGTGCTCTGGATGGCAGGCGGAGATAGGAATACAGAATATTTTCATAAGGTAGCTAGTCATAACAGAGTCAAAAAGCATATTTGGGAAATAAATAGGGATGATGGTGATAAAGTGGTGGATCAGCAGGGCATTAAAGAAGAAGCAGTCCATTACTTTAAGCAGTTCTACAGAGAAACCACCACACCTAATATAGAAGAACAATGTAAACTAATAGATCTTTTCCCACTTATGGTCAATGAAGAGGAAGAAGATACACTATACAAACCTGTTACTCTGGCAGAATTGAAATCAATACTCTTCCAGTGTAAGAAAGAAAAAACTCTGGGACCGGACGGGTGGATAGCATAATTTTTTATTTATTTCTTTGATCTAGCCAGTGAGGATCTCTTAGCAATAGTAGAAGAATCTAGACTTTTAGGAAAAATCATCGATGGCCTAAACTCAACATTTTTGAAACTGATCTCAAAGGTCAATAATCCTAAAACATTCAAGGACTTTCTCCCTATTTCCCTTTGCAACCTTTGATATAAACTTATTTCAAAATTCATTGCCAACCGGATCAAGCCTTTTTTTGTCAAAGTCAATCTCTCTTGAACAAATGGGCTTCCGGGAAGGCAGACGCATACAAGATGCAATCGAGACGGCACATGAAAGCCTCCACAGTATTAAAAAGAAGAAGTTAAAAGCACCAGTCCTTAAATTGGACTTAAAGAAAGCCTACGACTGCATTGATTGGGATCTTCTCAGAATGATCCTTCTGAAAATTGGGTTGGGGTTACATTTGGCCAATTGGATCATGTCTTGCATCAATTCCTCTTCGTTTGTTGTCCTTATTAATGGGGAGGCTACTGATTTTTTCAGAAGCGGAAAGGGAATCAAATAGGGGTGCCCTCTTTCACCGCTTATTTTCATACTCATCATGGAGTGCCTCAGTTTATTATTGAAAAATAGTCAAGTGGAGGGTGCTATTACAGGTTTAAAGATTGCTAGTTTCACCATAATCCTACATATTATTTTTGTAGACGACATCCTTATTTTATCCAAAGCTAGCCTATCATAATGGAGAGTAATCGATAAACTTCTTTCACTTTTTTGTAAATCTTCTGGCCTAATAGTGAACCTTACAAAATCAACAGTCCATTATTCTAGCCTTTCAGATTATGAACTGGACGAATTCAAATCTGTCCTTAATTATACATTCAATGATCTTACTATTGGATTCTGTTACCTGGAATACTACTTGAAGACTGGGACACATCGAGCAGCGGATTGGGGTTGGATTGTGGCCAAAATTTCAAACAAAATCAATTACTGGGGAAATAGGTGGCTTTCATTGGCTGGGAGGTATATCCTGGTTAAATCTATTCTGGAAGGACAAACAGTCTATTGGATGTCTTTGGAAACATTACCTCGCTCGATCTTAACCAAAATCAGGAAATTGATCTTCAATTTTTTGTGGAATGGCCACCAAGACAGACAAAGGATTCACCTTTGTAGCTGGGAGTTGTTGTCAAGACCCAAAAGGAGTGGGGGCTGGGGTGTTCAAAATTTAAATTCTTTCAATCTGGCATTAAATTCAGTGACTCTTTGGTGCGTTCTAACAGTGGAAAGTCTCTGGCATTATGTTGTAAGAGATAAATATCTAAAAAAATCCTCACTTATCGATTGGCTAAGAAGACCAATCCATAAAGACGGGTCTACTTCAAGGATTTGGGCAAGTTTACTATGCACACTTCCAATCATTATTCACTGGATCGTGTGGCTTCCTGGCAGTGGAATTCATATAAAAATCGGTTGTGATAGAATTCTAGGTATGGGTATAAGATCTACACTTAGAAATGAATTGTGGTTGACTCTCAACATCAAACGGATCACACTCCTCTCGCATGCATCAAAGTCGCAGGATCAACTCAATTGTACAGATAGATGGAAATCAAGTGTTGAATTGGGTCTAGCGGATGCTTTAACAATGGAATGGTCAAATTTCATTAAAGCACTGAGTGGAGAAGGCATTACACTGTCTACCACTAACAAAGACGAATTGAAATGGGCTGGAGGAGACCGGTCGGGGGCATTCACAGTCAAAAACTTATATGATGTGATTATATCTACTCGCTCCTTGCCGATTTGGAGTGGTTGGAAGATTGAATGTTGGAAATGGTGTACAGAGATAAAAATAATATTATTCTTCTTACTGGCTGTAGAAAATAGAGTACTTACTTGGGACGTACTACTTAAAAAAGGATGGATAGGCTCGGGGCTGTGCTTTTTATGTAAAAAAAACTCAGAAGACACACATCATCTGCTCATTCATTGTGAGTTCACGAGAAGAGTGTGGGATTCTCTATCACAACAATTAAAACTAACTAACAGTTGGAATGGCCCTTCAATGGCTAATTGTATGGAAGATTGGATCCAAAACAGGTTGGCACCCAAGGCTCTCCCTTTAATAACGTCTTGGTTTATTTGGAAGGAACGCAACCTGGCAATTTTCGAAGGAAAGTATCCGTTGGTAATTACAGTGGTCTTCAAGATCCTTGGAGAATTCCATAAAAGATTGGTTTTCAACAAGTCTCGGACATTGAGAATAAAACCTTTCTTCAGACTCCGGGGCAGTCTCGGACAAGGCTACATATTGGCATTTTTTGACGGGGCAGCGAAGGCAGGGGGCTTGAGATGTGGGGCAGGAGGGACTCTGAAATGTAGTGAGGCTCCGGATTACAGATGGTTCATTAGTTGTGGTGCAAGGACCAACATTAAAGATGAATTAATGGGAGCATGGGCGTCTCTCTTGATTGTGAGTCTTCTAAATATACATCATCTGCGGGTCATGGGGGATTCCAAAGTAACTATCGACTGGCTTAATAAAAAAAGGAATTTGCAAGAGATCAATATCGAAGGGTGGAAGATTAGGATAAGATAACTTATGGCAGCCTTTCAAGGCATTAATTTCCATCATATTTATAGGGAATCCAATGAGGAAGCTGATAATCTATCTAAGAGAGCTCTTTACTCTCATCTGTCTAAGAGAGCTCTTTACTCTCCCAAAGGTAAACTGATCTATTTTACATGGGATGGTGAAAGTGAGGGCCCAACCAATCACATAAACATTTTCTAATTCTTGAATATGGTTTGAGTGACTGTTTATTTTATATTCTGGAACATGGAATTGACACCGAAAGGAATCAATCCTTCTTTGTTTAGGCTAGGCAAAGATGATTCATTTCAGCATGAATTTGAACGGAGGTTTTTTTACTTGTAGTGGAGATATTTAATTTTTCAATCTTTCTTACATTTAATGGAGATGTAAAAAAATTATAATCAATATAATTTTGAACGATTTTTCATTGGAAAAAAAGGTAACAAGTCATTACTTAAAAATGTCATGTGTGCAAAGAAAACTGAATGACACACCTATCTGAGTATCTAATAATTCAAACTTATGAAAAAAAAAAAAACTACCCAT
>SNQJ01S0026650.1:21225-48019 GCA_010110895.2 Picea sitchensis | reverse complement strand
GGAGGAGGAGGAGGAAAATATCTTTGCATCGGGTGTAAGGGAGGTGAGGTAGTGGTGGGTATTCCACCTGCCTCCTTGGTTGTTATCTGGCATTTAGTGATATAATGTTCATGTATGGGAGGAGGAGGAGGAGGATTGTTTTTGCTATGATTTTTGAAGGAGTTCTAATCAAGGCATTCCAAGAGGAGGAGGAGGTTTGTTTTTCGTATGATTTTTGAAGGAGCTCTAATCAAGGAATTCCAAGACAAATGTGTCATGGGTCTTTATAACTTGGCTTTTATGGTTGTTCTTCTTGTTTGTTTAAACATCATAGAGATCTCCTTTATAGTAGGCTTCAATCACCTAGGTTTAGAGTTCTTTAGAATCCTCTCATTTGGAAACAATTCAACCTATAACAATTGTGAGGTAAGGAATTGGTGTTCATTGATAAATGATGGGAAGAAAGAGCCAGGGTTACTATTTGCTGAAGAAATATGACATTCTCTATCTGTTGAAGAAATATGATATTCTCAAGTTGTTTTGGAATATTTATGCCATTGATCTTCTCCTTGCAACCTTGGAAACGAGTAGACTCAATTTTGAAGGATGAGTGATATGTTGGACAAAGGGAAAATGACAATGGAAGAAATCCAACCCTCTAATCCTAGTAGAAGAGGAAGACCTAGGTCTTGTAAGTCCACCTACAAGGGTAAATGGAGGCTAATAGGCCTACCAAAATAGAAATGGAGGTTAAGGAAGTAACAATGCTTTATCATACGAGGTTTCCTCCTAACATCAAAGAAGAGGTTGAGAGAATTGAGCAGAAGGTCAAAGAGAGGAGAGGAAACACCCCTTCAAAGGAAATTGATGGTGAACCCATGAAGTGGATTCCAGATACGGGCTTCTCCCAAAGTCGAGATACAAAGTATTTTAGGCAAGTTGATATTTATTGGAAAACAAATTCCAATGTTGCTTAAGTTATTGAAGAAACAGGCTTTCAATAGAAATCCATTCTTAACAAACTAGAATTTTTGGATAAAAAATATGAAGCATTAGTAAAAGTGTGTGGGACCTAGAAGTAGTGGGACAGGGGTAGGAGCAAAAGCACAAAGAAAAAATCTTGTTCTCAGATACTTCTATTGATACTATCCCATCATTCATCTATGTAGATTCAGAGTTGGAAGATAAAGACTAGGAACTCTATTCTCTCTTTTTTTATTTTTCTCCCATAGTGATCAATAAAGGTATGTGTTATATTTAAGGTTAAATAGCAAAGAGAAATGTATTCCATGTTAAATTTTGCTTAAACTCTTCTACCAATCTAGCTAGTTTGTTGAACTCAATTCCTCCATCTTATTATATTTATAATCATATTATAAAGTCAAAAAAATATATATTAACTCTAGACATCACTAATATTTCTATTGGACTCATAAAGATAAAAAAAAATTGACAAATTTGGTGGTCTCCCTTATAGCAACTTATAATGAAGAATAACTATATCGTTTACTATAAAATATTAATGTAGCGGTCCTCTAACTTTTTAGTCCTTGCCTAAGGCAAGGGACTCTAGCTTTCGTGCAGTGGTCAACTATCGTTGACCACATATTAATAGGTGCTTTCTACGACATTAGTTGGTGCATTATGGAGGTCGGATCTCATATTATGCATTGTTATTTGTATTTCCATTCAATTTTTTTATTATCATGATTTATTTTTAAAAATTAATTTATTTTCTTATTTATTAAATATTATAGATCGAATATTTGATTGGTTCCTAGCTCGTTGATGTGATGTTATTTACCTGTTGTGTGCGATTTCCTTTTCGGAATTGTCAGGATTAAAAAAGGAATTAAAAAAAAAAATTATGAATGGCTATGAATTGCACTCGATGGTCTGACCTTCCTATAGTCAATGGCCTCTTAATCCACTTGGCAGGTTTTTTTTACATCATTCTCGCATGCAACACGAAATCTTATTCTTGTTGCTACGTACTTCCCAGTGAAGATGCATGAGCCAGGAGCCAGGCAGACAAGTTACCTCCTTTCATTGTTAATGGCATTAGTTCTGAAATACCACTACTGTATGCCCCTACTACCTACATGTTGCTTAATAGATGAAGCCGCTAGCCAGACCGAATACCGATGGCATTATTTCTGAACTACCACTATTTTATGCCCTTGCTATCTATCTCTTGATAGATGAAGCAACTAGCCATACTAGATATTGGTTAGCCTGTTGCTATCTTGATCTAATACTAGTTATCCTACTCATGGCGAAGTCCTCACAACTGTTATTTTTCAATGATGATGAAAGCACCCACCAAAATGCATATCCTTACCATTATAGGTATCAAAAAATTATTTGTTTCTAAGCAAACAACCATTGTACCACTTTACTAGCTCTTGTACATGCCTCTTGAGCTCTCCATGTGCGGGAGGAGGGCTTGGTCTGGACCAGAAGACAATCGACTCATATCCAAAGATGTTATTCTCCAAACACCAGAAGCTACCTCCTACTTGTCAAGATACATGGTGTTCTATTTGCTTGGGAGAGTATACATATAAGGAAGTCTTGCGTTTAATGACTGATTGTTGCTATTGCTTCCATGCGTCGTGTATTGATGTCTAGCTCAAGATGAATGCATCATTTCCTCTCTGTAGAATGTATCCATTGTCGAGTCCTCTTCCCACTCCCCTCTTTGGGCTCATTCCCCTTTCCCACTAACATAAGAAACACAGTGGAAATTAATAATGCATGTAAGTTAGTTATTTAATAGAGTTCCATAAGGTTTCTATTCAAATTTCTACACAAGCTGTGGATGAAAGGGGTGTCATCTAGGAGAGTTTTTTAGTATTTATGTTTAAATTTATGGAGATGAAAGATGTGTCTATGGATGTACAAACTGCATGGAGGACACACAGAGTTAAACTGCAGGCGATGGATAACTCAATAAAATCTCATATATTTTATTTCCTTAATATGTATTAGAATAGTTTTTGTATCTTTAGCATTGAATTTTATAAGTTGTTCATATTGGAAATAGTCCATATTAAAAGGGATTTATGAATTGTCATCTCAGATTGATATGGACGACAATTAATATAGAAAACAATCCTAGAGAAGTATTAAAAGAAACCAGGTGGAAAAGGTTCTTACTGAAGATAAATTTATTCATTTTTTATATTAGCCAGGGATTTAAAAAAAAATTGTTGGTTTTTACTTTAGAATAGTATGTAAGTTTTAAACCTGTGAAGTAAAGCAATTCATACAGATTCTTAAGAAAAACATAAATTAATCAATGGCTCATACACATAGTACACATAGATTTACGTTGGGAACCCTCAACCGGGAGAAAACCAGCCTTCCTTGGTGTCGCACCTCTCAACTCTTCATTATATTAATTTCACCATTTACCATACAATATATACAATGTTTTTAGGTATTCTGTAGCTACCAAAACCATAATCCCTTAATCCAGGATTAATTTAGAAAACCGCTAAAAATAGCAAAAACCGCCCCCCAAAAAAATTCGGGGCATTGTCCTGAACGCTGCGCGTAACCAAGGGGGGCATACCTGGGCCCCCCTGGAACCCCCCTAGGAAGCGACCAACGCACACAACACAAAAAACAAAAGAATTTGGGATCGTCAGACACAGTCGTCGAATCTGACGCGCCCACACACATGCACATGCAAAGAATATAACACATACCCAACATAGTATGCACATGGGACGTGGGATTTGTTTTGTTTGCAGTGTACACACGAATTTTATAACTTGTCTCATATTGACTAGTACATCTTAACTGATATTTATGAATCATTACCTCATACTGATATGGATGGACGATAAGGGGTTGTGGCGGACTTATCATAAACTCTGGAACCACTATCACATATCTGGAATAGACTGGATATTATATTTTGAAGGATGCAATGAACTCCAAGATTAATATCCCTCGGGTCAGTGGGTCTAACATTGGACTGGACCATTGTTTTGACCAACGATCTAGCTCTTCAAATTCACACTTTCTGACTATAACTTTCCACTTCAAAGGAGCAGATTTCAATTTGCCAATAAAGAACTATATAGACGTTGTTGGAAGTGGCATAGTCTGCCTTGCGATGTTACCAAACAATGATATCTTAATACTCTGTCTCAACACTAGGTAATATTCAACAACAAAACTACCAAATACTTTATGGCGATCGAAGGAACATGTTGTCCTTTGCACCTATGGTTTGTGATACCTTGTAAGTGAAGAAGATGCTTGTAGGTCTATGTTGCTATGTCCAGGGTATGGGTTTTATATATTGTTATGTATTTATTGTAGTTTTATATTACTCTTGTAACCGTTGGATGCAACGTTATGGCTGTAACAATTGGATGAACAATGTTATCCCTAAACACAAATCCATATGTCGTGGTTGAACCCGTTTACAAAGAGAAATTGACCATGCAGATTGTAAATTTTGTTTCCATGAAAAAGTATCTTGAAATGAAGTAGAACGAGATATATCAAAGCATTATGCATGCAAAAAAAAAAAATCTACTTACTTGAGTTGGTCATAGAACTTGGAGAAAATTACAATTTGCTTCTAATTCCAACTACTTTACTTCTACCACCTTTGCTTCTATTCGTGGTGCTTCATCTAGATCATCAGGAACTGCATCACGAATTTCATAATATTGATATATTGATAAGTAACATGTGAAACACTCTTTGAAATTGCTCTCCCGAGATTTGATCCAACCACGAGACCAACAACAGTGGCGAAGAGAAAACATAGATGGAACCTAGGTCGCAAGTGTCATGCATGAAGACGAGGTGTAGGCCAATGCATGGGAAGGATACATGCAATATGCATGCAAACCAAGTGGAGGTCCCCTGTATGCAATGCTATACGATTTTTTAACGTTTTGACCTTTATTTTAATATTCATTAATTGCAGCCGAATATGCATGTTATTATATTTTTTGAACTTTAAAGTTTAATTGCAAAACATTAAACTAATCAATTACGCACATCTCGAGGAGAGTGCCTCTCCATGAAGGCGCATCCCTTTGGGTCTCTACAGTTCTTTTCTTTATGAATATTTTATGTCTAGCATAATGAAATAAATGCATGCTAAGTGTAACATCCCCGACCACCAACATGCCAGATAATGCTACCCAAACACCCTTAACTTTGCCTTTACTACTCTGATACCAAATTGTAACGTCCCTAGCCACCCACAGGCCGAGCAACGCCACTACACGGAACATACACATATATATAACATGCACTTTAATGAATTTAACGAAATTAACACAAAGTTACTACTACAGATTCAAATGGAATTGACAGTAAATCCACATGCAACGGAACACATGATAACATTTCAAGAAACACAAACATGCATAAATGATACTTATCTTTTAACTGGATTAAAACCACCAACTGTGTGCAGACCTTCCACGAACCTCCTAACCTTAGATCACGCTCAGCAGTGGGTCACCCCCGAGCTGGGACTAAGCTCCACCCAGGGCAAGGGAATCCTAGACTAGGCTAAGGTCATAGGAAACTTCACAATGCAACTGGAAGGATTCTCTCTAGGATCCTTCTTATGCCCACTACTCACAGACTCTCATTCCCCATATGCTTGTTCCACCCCGGGAATATGCACCTTCATTGTTCCACAATCCATCGGTTGCTCCACTTCCCTTCTTAGGGTCTTGGAAACAAGCCGGATCAAGAATTCTCAAATCTCTGTAGCTAGTGATAGACTCTTTCTAGGAGAAAATCACTTCCTAGTGAACTCTCTCACCTGGAGAGAGCTGCTCACAGGCCTGACAGTCTGCCTCTTCAACCACGGGCCTGACACCCTGCTCCTTCAACTAGCATCCACTCAATTCCAACAAGATGAGGAAAACAACAACGGTTCAATACATCTCAGAAAAAGGTGGCAACCAAAAATTGGGTAAGGTACAACTCAGTTTTGGCAATGCAGAAATGCGGGGATTCACAAGATAACACAGGTCGACCTTTCCCTAGTGATCGGTTTCTAATGTGCCTAGAGATGCAGAGGTCGATGATCGCAGCCAAACGGGTTAGATGGAGGACTGAAGAATGGGGAGCGACCCCAACATGAGTTGACTGTTCAGCTTTATCTGCATGCACCCAGGTCACCACTTGTCTTCCTAGAGCTGCATGCACTCCATTTAGCATTCGTTCCCTTTCCCGAAACTTACGATAAGACATATCCCTCTAATCATATTTTGGAATAATAATAAAGTATTATTATTCTCTTGGACTTAAGCCCTTAGGCTTAGCCCCTCTTTCCAACCTCTCATCCCCCTCTCCCTTACCCAGCCTAGTGGAAGCTTAGTCCCCCATCACTCTTTCTTCGTGTTCACTCTTTCTTCGTGTTCGGTCTACACGCAACGATGTATTTATATTAATAATCTGAATATTTACATGTACAAAACAAGCTCCTAGCCTTTAACACCTAGGCTCTCTGGCCTATAACACATAATCTTACCATCTTATAATTGCTCGACTCACCAGCCTACAAAACATGTTTACAATTCAAAAATACAACTGGGGCTCATCCTTGGGGATATTACAATCCCCTCCCCTTATTTTTGCACTATCCTCAGTGCAACTTATTTACACAGCATCAGCAAGATTTTCAAAATCTTCGAAAAGATACGGGTATTCTTCCCGCATAGAATCCTCATGCTCCCATGTCGCATCCTCGAGACCGTGCGAGGTCCACTGGACCTTTACAACCCCTATGGCTCGATTCCGGAGTTGTTTTCTCTTCCGGTCCAATATGTGCACCAGAGGCACTTGAAAGATGATTTCTTACTCCACCTGAATCACATTCCAATCAATTACATGATTAGCATTAGGTATATATTTCTTAAGTAATGAAATATGAAACACATTATGTACAGTCATGGATGCAGCAAATGAAAGCATATATGCAATTGGCCCAATCCTTTCTAGGATTTCAAATGGCCCACAATATCTGGATGCCAACTTGTAACAGTTTCCCAGCTTCAGAGAACTTTTGTTGGCTTTCACTTTCAAGAAAACATGATCACCCACTTTAAACTCCCTATGGGTTATGTTCTTATCAGCGTAAATTTTCTGCCTGTCTTGGGTAGCCTTCAAATTCTTCTTAATCTTCAACATTTTTTCTTCCATTTCCTTGAGAACCTCTGGCCCAACCACTGCCCTATCAGCTGGGTTATCTCATCTTACTGGGGTGTTTCACTTTCTGCCATAAAGTGCTTCAAATGGGCTCATCTTTAGTAATGCTTGATACCCATTGTTGTAGGAAAATTCTACCAAGTGTAGGTAGTCTTCCCATTTAGATGGTTTGTCCATCACATACATCCTTAGCATATCTTCTATCACTTGTTTCACCCTCTCTGTCTTCCCATCAAACTGTGGATGATAAGCAATGCTGAAGTTTAGATTCATTCTGAACCCTTTGAATAGCCCTTTCCATAATTTTGATGTGAATTTCGGGTCTCTGTCAGACACAATTGTCTTGGGAATACCGTGCAATCGTGCTACTTCTCTCATATAAATATTGAAAACATTAGTTGCCTTGTGAGTAGTCTTCAATGGAATAAATTGGGCAACTTTCGTAAGCTTACCCACCACCACCATGATGGAATCATGCTTCTTGTTGGTTATGGGCAATCCTGTGATGAAATCCATTGTCACCACTTCCCACTTCCACTCAGGAATGGGTAAAGGCTGTAGCAACCCTACTGGGTGCCTATGTTCAGATTTGACCTTCTAGCACTCCATACATCTAGCGATATATTCTGTAATCTCCTTCTTCATGCCTGGCCAAAAGTAATGGCTCTTGACCGCTGCCACTATTTTCTGGTATCCAGGGTGCCCAACATAAGGCACATTATGCATTTCTTTCGAGATCATAAATCTCAATTCCTGGAAAATAGGTACATAAATTATGTTTTTGTATAGGAGTGTTCCATCAGCCTCCAATTTGTAATCTTCCACTTTATGTAGCATCTTACCTTGATGTAGCTTTTCTACCAGTTCCATGTACTGTAAATCTACATTTGCAGCTTCCAAAATTATGCCTTTAATATCAGTTTGATACATGCTAATGGCTGTAGCATGTAGTTCATGCACTCTTCTGCTGAGTGCATTAGCCACTTTGTTCTCCTTTCCTTTGATATGCTTGATATCAAAGTTGTACTCACAAAGGAATTCCAACCATCTACTCTGCCTAACATTCAAGGTTGGCTTATCAAACAAATACTTCAAACCGTTATGGTCTGTCCTCAGTTCAAACCTCCTTTCCATGAGGTAATGCCTCCATTTCTTTAGAGCGTGTACAATGGCTGCCAACTCCAAATCATGAGTTGCGTAGTTATTTTCATGCTCTTTCAATTTTTTGGACTCATAACATATTACAAACCCATTCTGACTAAGGACTCCTCCTAGTCCTTCTTTGCATGTGTCTGTACACACTACAAAATCTTCATTCGGGTCTGCAATCCTTAGGATCGAAGCACTGGTTAATAGCTGCTTCAATTGTTGGAAGCTTGTCTTACATTCTTCTGTCCATTGAAATTTATTCTCCTTCTTTTGCAAGGAAGTGATGGGGTGAGCTATCCTTGAGAACCCTGTAATGAACCTTCTGTAACAGCCAGCTAGACCCATAAAGGATTCGACTTCTGACACATTCTTTGGCGTTGACCATTCTCTGATGGCTTCTATCTTCTCAGGATCCACAGCTATCCCTTCCTTTGAAATGATATGCCCCAAGTAATGGATATGATTTTGATAAAATGAGCACTTGCTCAATTTGGCATATAGTTGGTGCTCTCTTAGCACCTGCAACACCATCTTCAAATGATGTTCATGCTCTTCCTCTGACTTGGAATACACCAGGATGTCATCCAAAAAGACTATGACAAATTTGTCTAGATATTCTCGGAATACACCATTCATTAGGCACATGAAAACAACGGGTGCATTTGATAACCCAAATGGCACCACTGTGAATTCATAATGACCATACCTTGTTCTGAAAGCAGTCATGCTGATGTCTTCATCCTTTATCCTTACCTGGTGATACCCTAACCTGAGATCTATTTTTGAAAATATCGTGTCATCCTTCAACTGATCAAAGAGATTATCGATCCTCGGAAAAGAATACTTGTTCTTAATAGTCACTTTGTTCAATCATGTGAAATCGATGCACAATCTCAATGTCCCATCTTTCTTATTCACGAACAAGACCGGGGCACCCCAAGGTGACACACTTGGGCGTATATACCCCTTCTTCAGAAGTTCTTCAAGTTGCAATTCTAGTTCTTTCATCTCTGGTGTACTCAATCTGTAAGGAGTTTTTGACACTAGAGTTGCTCCAGGCATCAGGTTTATAGAGAAATCAATATCTCTCTTTGGGGGTAGTTCGGGCACCTCCTGGAATACATCTTCAAACTCTTTTAAGATTGCATGGTCTTCAATATTTGACACCTTATCCTCAGGTGCTTCTTCCATATGAGCTGCAAATAATTGACATCCTTTCTTGTAGCACTTCTTCAACTGCATTGTTGAGATTTCTCTAATAACAAATGCTCTATGAATTCCTTGGAATTTCTTTGGGTTTCCTTCCTCATCCAGGCAAGTGAATTCCTTGTTATGAAAGTCTAGGATGACATGGTGATGGTCCAACCAATCCATCCCAATTAGACAGTCATAGGAATCTAAAGGTAAGATGTTTAATTCAACCCTTGTGCTTAGTCCATTCATGTCCACTGGACAAGACTTAACCAACTCAACAACCTTTCTCTTGGCTCCTGTAGCCAACTGCACTAACCAAGATTTTCCATGCTTTCTTCTTGTCAAATGAAAAATTTCCACCATTCTAGGATCTATATAACTATGACTAGCCCCTGAATTAATTAAAATATTAAAGGTATGGTTATTGATCATACATTCAACTTCAATCATGTGTGATTGAAAGTCAACTTGTTTGTTGTCCAGGTCTGCATAGATCCTTGGTATTCTACTTCCCATGTCCTTCACTGTTTCATCTTGTTGAACATTGTGGAAAGACCTCACTTTTCCATTTTTGTGGGGACAATCTCTATACTTGTGGTTCCCCTGACAGCTCCAAAATTGAATGGGTGTCTGCCTTGGCCTTTGTCCCCCTACTTCAACCATTATCTGCTCTCTAAAAGATGGTTGTCCTTGATGATTGTTTCTGAAAAAGGGAGTTTTGTTTCCCTTCTGCCTCTACTCTTTCTTGAACTTCTTCTTGTCATCCCAAGACTTCAAAAAAGCGGGCTTTTCTCTTTGCTGCTCATATAAGAATTTTTCTATCCTTTTAGTTTCTTCCATAGTTTTAGGATCATCATAATGGATCTTGTCACCGATGGAAGGTGGAAGTCCACTCAAATACCTTTGAATTTTTACAGTCTCATATTTGATGAAAGGAACATACTTTAGAAACTCTAGGAATCTCCTTTCATACTCATCAATGGACATGCTACCCAACTTGAGTTCAAAGAATTCTTTCATCTTTCTGTCATAGTATCTCTTAGTCAAATATTTTTTTTCAAAATGTTTCTTGAATTCCTTCCGAGTAACATTTTTATCTTTAATGTGTTGCACCTACACAAGTTGATCCCACCACATGGATGCCTTTCCTTTCAGTTGATACATTGCAATTCTTCCTTCTACATGAGAGGAATAATTCTGTAGTTGGAAATATTTCCTCATGCCAAGAAGCCATGTCTTGACATCTTCCTCCTTCTGGTGCTCTCCATCAAACATAGGAGGCTTAATCTTGTTCATTTCACCCTTCATTTCATCCACTCCATATATCCTATACTTTCCGGTAGGAGATGGTTTTGAACCACTGTGTTCCCTCCTCTTAGAGTGCCCTTGGGAGTGATGATGGTGTATGCCAACACTCCTTGATTTCCTTATTTAATCAAGAGACCCGTGACCTACTGATTTACTGGAGTCACTTTCCTTATCCAATTTATTTTCTATCCTTTCCAGGCTCCGTATCAACTTTCTGTTGAATTCTCCCTGTTGTTCCTTGGCTTTCATGATCTTTTTGTTATCTGCTCGGTGAGTCTGGGCATATTTCTGCAATATTTCAACGATTCTCATCATGTTTCCCTCCTTATCTATCTCTTCTCCGTGCTCATTGGAGTTTGATCCTTCAACTCCCAAATGGGCATCCATTCCTTTAGCTTCAATCTCTTAACTGAAATCATTCTATGCTTCCTCCATTTTTTGCACTCTACGACAATTCAGTTCGGTTATGACAATCGTTAACTCTGCAAACACAATGTGCAGTCAACCAAAGTTTGTTAGGCCATCAGTCCTTAACAATTCCCACAGTATTCATAAACCAATATGATTCAAGAAAACTTCCAAATTCCATTTTCTTTCTAAGCTCTACTATGTTCTGTAATAATTTCGGGCACTAGCCCCTTTTTCTTAGCCCCCAACCCACGTGACCACAGGTTGTGGCCATGCGCTAGGTTGATAGGTGCTTATTTGGGAACTCAGGCCTCCAGCTTCAGAAGTTTTCAAAGAACATCCCAACAAAATTCTCATAGTTCTAGATTACCGAACTCGCGAAGTAGGGTGGATCAACAGTCCACGTCTACCCAACATCCAATAGATGACACTCACTATGGAACCTCAGGCATCTGAGTTCTGGGACTTCGAAGTTTTGGGACTTCGGAGTTTTGGGAATTCGAAGGATTTCACATCCGCACACCCCCAACACCCCAAACCGTTAATCTCCGAACACTTCCTGGTCACCTTTGGTGACATCATTATGTCATGCCACTTCGACGTTACGAAACTTCAGAAGGTTCTTCCTTTTGTGCCCTATGAACCACCTTTCTAAAGTGTCAAGTCTCTGGACTTCGCAACTGGCAGCATGCATCCACTAGGACCCATGGCTTTCGTGCTTGGACTAATATATTGAATAGTCACATCACTTAATGCTTTTCCAATTTTGGGGGCATGCAACAACGGTTTGGAGTAAACCGCCTTTCGTCCCGCAAGTATTCTGACACTGACATGTAACCCCTCTGTGAAACCATGGTTTGGATTGCGGGACCGCCTTGGATAACTAACTCCCATGCAACTTGGGTCCCCGCAATGCCTCCTGAACGTCGATCTTGATGTATCGTGGTCAACATCAGTGTGGGTCCTCCGACCTTTAACTACGTTATGTAACCTCAGGTCCCACTAATCATTCTCATACAAAATGCCACATGGAAAAATACTAGAAGCTGACTCGTGGCCCAATTAGATGGGTGTCACGCATCATGTTCCATATGGAATTTCAATCTTCCACGGGTTCGAAACCCACTGATATGTGGCACACAACCCATGTGTCAACGTCAATCCAAGTGACGTCATCATGACTCACTACTTCAACTCTTCGGGGCTTCAGAACTTCAGGCTTCTTCCGCTCTATAACCCATAACTTCACCAAAGCCACGAAGTCCAAAGGACTTGGAGGTTAACTCTCATACTCCTTTTTCCATATATGAAAGTCGTGAAGGATTTCCCCTCCTTCCGAACAAATCCTACGGCCCCAACACCACAAGTGTTGTGATTTCTTTCTATGTGGACAAGTACCATGTCTTTCGTGGTTTTATAATGCCGCTACACCTCCTGAGCTTCGTAACACGGCCAAAGTAACCTCTTGGCACTCAGGAATGTTCTAAGGTTTGAAATTGGTTCCTCTAGACACAATTTCCACTTGAAACCTTGGTTCCAATGACCACTTATCTAGCCCATCTAGGCTTAGTGTGTGACCCTTGGATATGAACTTGAATTTTGTCCATTTCAACAACAATTATTTTCCAAATTTTTTCTTCAACTTCCACTAACATGGTCCATCCAGGCTCAGTGTTGAAACCATGGCTCTTATACCAAATTGTAACATCCCCTGCCACCAAAAGTCCGGATAACGCTAACCAAACACCCTTAACTTTGACTTTACTTCTTTGATACCAAATTGTAACGTCCCCAACCACCCACAGGTCGGGCAACGCCACTACGCAGAATGTACACATATATATATAACATGCACTTTAATGAATTTAAAGAAATTAACACAGAGTTATTGTTACCATACAGACTCAAATGGAATTGGCAATAAGTCCACATGCAACGTAACACATGATAACATTTCAAGAAACACAGACATGCATAACATACATAATGAAGTACATAAATGATACTTATCTTTTAACTGGAGTAAAACCACCAATTGCATGCAGACCTTCCACGAACCTCCCAGCCTTAGACCACGCTTCTCATCACACTCAAAAGTGGGCCACCCCTAAGCTGGGACTAAGCTCCACCCAGGGAAAGGGAATCCTAGACTAGGCTGAGGTCACAGGAAACTGCACAATGCAACTGGAAGGATTCTCTCTAGGAGCCTTCTTATGACCACTACTCATGGACTAACATTCCCCACATGCCTGTTCCACCCCAGGAATATGCACCTTCATTGTTCCATAGTCCATCGACTACTCCATTTCCCTTCTCAGGGTCTTGGCAATAGGTTAGATCAGGAATTCTCAGAGCTTCGTAGCTAGTGCTGGACTCTCTCTAGGAGAAAATCACTTCCCAACGAACTCTCTCACCTGGAGAGAGCTGCTCACAAGCCTGAAAGCCTACCTCTTCAATCACAGGCCTGACAACCCGCTCCTTCAACCAACTTCCACTCAGTTCCAGCAAGATGAGGACAACAACAACAGTTCAATACAACTCAGAAAAAGGAGGCAACCAGAAATTGGGTAAGGTACGACTCGGTTTTGGAAATGCAGAAATGCGGGGCTTCATAGGATAACACAGGTCAACCTTTCCTCAGTGAGTGGTTTCTAATGTGCCTCAAGATGCAGAGGTCGATGACTGCGGCCAACTAGGTTAGACGGAGGATCGAAGAATGGGGAGTGACCCCCAACATGATCTGACTCTTCATCTTTAACTCCATGCACCCAGGTCAACACATGTCTTCTTAGAGCTGCATGCACTCCATTTAGCATTCGTTCCCTTTCCCGGAACTTAGGATAAGACATATCCCTCTAATCAGATTTTGGAATAATAATAAATTATTATTATTATTCTCTTGGACTTAAGCCCTTAAGCTTATCCTCTCTTTCCAACCTCTCATCCACCTCTCCCTTACCCAGCCTAGTGGAAGCTTAGTCCCCGATCACTCTTTCTACGTGGTCGGTCTACATGCAACGATGTATTTATATTAATAATATGAATATTTACATGTACAAAATAGGCTCCTGGCCTTTAACACCTAGGTTCTCCGACCTATAACACATAATCTTACCATCTTATAATTGCTCGGCTCACCAGCCTACAAAACATGTTTACAATTCATAAATACAACTAGGGCTCGGCCTTGGGGATATTACACTAACAAAAATTATACTCTTTGTTAAATTAAAACTAAGTCCGGTTACCCATCTCATTCATAATCTACTCATAATATACATATCTAACTTATCTCAATATTAAAATATGAAACACCTAGTTTGTTATATAAATGTATAAACAACCCCCTTTGACAGAATTAAAAATACCTACTATTCGATATATTTTCCTTCCACAACTATGATGAGAAAGTTGAAAGTGTTTTCAGTTTTTTAGTTCTACATTTTAGTGAGACATATATATTAAAAGTTTGAAGATTGGTTGATGATCATGGCCATCTTTCTAGTAGTTTTGGATCAGATTTATACATCCATTGTGGGTACAACCTTATCGGTTCAAGGAAACGAAGATGCATGCACAAAACCAACTTATTGTCCTCTAGGTCAATTTTTTATTAAGGCCCTCTTTAATAAATTCCAATTTCCATCGAAGATATTGTTTCACAAATAAATTTTTAGTTTTTTTTTCATAGACTTCGACTTTACAAGAAGATACACCATCCAGATACAACCAGTGAATAGATCACCCTGAACACGAATCTTATCGCTCAATGTTATATCGATCACATCAACATTCCATCTTTTGTGTGCTCTCACATGACGAACATCTTGCCTTTGACTTTGATATTCGCTCATTTGGATGTTATGACTACCATCTGGAAGAGAACATATGGCACATGGAATTCAACGATCCCTATGTCTATCATTTGTCCTCACAAGAAGGAAAGCAGGAGAGCCAGTTTAAAAAAGTTCATCCAAACTTCAAGAGAAATGGAACCCCTTCCCTAAAGGCTGGGACTTATTGCTCTGCAACTGAACTTATATAGTATAACGATATGCAATATATATGATAAATTGAAAATATATTTGCTTCTTCCTTCCTCGTGATTTCCTCCTGAATTTCTCAACTTTAAATTACCCAAAAACATGAATGATTTTCTCTTGAATTTGGCTGCTTCAAAACTATGTGAAAACATGCTTTTGACCATCATCATAACAAGTGGAGAGTTGAAGAGAACCACACAGAAGAAATTCGTTGGTATCAAAATCATCAATCGTGACATTATTATGAATGTGAATAAGTGGCTAACCAAGTTAGTTTAGTCTCCAAATCCATGATTTCCCATCTAGAAATACCTTTTTTATACCTTAGGTTCCTCATGTGTGCACCCAATCTATAATTGCTACTAAGTCAAGTCATCAAAATATAATTGCTACAATGATCCAGATTATTTTCGGAACGAAATGAAAGCAGAGATATTACAATGAAATACACATAAAAAATTGCCAGAAATAGAGAAATACAACAATACATGATTTCTATTAATGAAAGAAATGCACAAAGACTGTAAAAATACAGAGTCCAAGACTCGCTAGAATGGTGGCAGTTTTATCTCTGAGAATATATGTGATGGTTATGCTCATTCACAAGAAGATGATTGCAATGAGGCTCTGAAGGCATTTTTATGATAAACATGAATTCCAATTCCAAAACCCTAGACATCTAAAAACCTAACCATAGGAGATGAAATGCCAAAAGTCATGTGGGCCCTGCTGGGGTAAGTTAGTACATTAACTTCTCGGGGTCATAACTTTTTCATACGATCTTCATTTTAGGCGCATGATATCCCATTGGAAATGTATTTTCGAGAACTATGCATTATGCCATCAAACTCTAACGCTGTCTACAATTTGACTGTGGCAAGCCAAGAAAACATTGTTTAGAGCCCCAAAACGGCCCTGGAACTACAAAAAGATGTATTGACATGAAAAATTCCAAAATAAGCTAGTTGGAATAGGTGGGCGGCCACCAATATCCATATGGATGATTTGTAGGGCTTGAGGATTGCCCTGTAAGTGCAAAACCCACAATTAAAAAGAAATGTCCCCATTACAGAGAAACTTGTTGAATTGAAAATTGTCAAGATGAGCCAGTTGGAATTTGGAACAGGTGGGTGACCACCAATATCCACCTAGATCAATCCTCCCCCCTTAGGAATCAATGGTATCCATTGCGTAAATTTCCAAGGGAAGAGGGGAAAGCATTTTATGAATCTGAATCTTGGTGAGATGCATGCCTTGTTGGAGAACTTGCATTTCTTGACCCGTGGAAGGTTGTCATGAACATGTTGTTGGCAACGTTGAATTTTTTCCACCAGCCTGTTGTCTCTGGGATTGATGGGGCATTGTGTAGGCACCATTGTAGGTGAAGAAACAATGTCTTATTTCTCTTTTGTAATCTTCTTATGTTGGATAGAAGGTGTTGAGGTTGTAGTGGTTGTAGTGGCCTCTTGTGCATCCTTTGAATAGACTGTGAAGAGGATGGATTTTGCAATATGAGAGATTACTTTGTGGCACTGTTTTGGTGGAACATTAATTGGAACTACCTCTGGTATCCTGTAGAGTTGACCCCCCAGAGTAATAATGAAACTATGTGGTTGAGACTCATAAACAACATGACGTTTCCACTTATATGGTTGGCCCAAAACAACATCACATACATCAACAGGGGAAACATCACACACTACCACATCCTTGAAGGCCTGGATGCCATAGGACAGGAAACAATGTTGGATGATACAAAGATCTCATCCCTGGTGAAGCCACTCGATGTTGTATGGTTGTGGGTGTGGTGTTGTCGACAACCCCAACTGTTTAACAACCTCAACTGAGATGAGGTTCTTATGGCTACCGCTATTAACAATGAAATGAAACTAGATCCCCTTCACCCACATCTGTGAATAGAAGAGGCACTCCCCCTCTTCAAGATCTACTGGATCTTTTGGTTGAATTGTTGCAGTCCCGACAGCAACAGTGGGGTCTACGTCGATGATCTGCCTATTTTCAATATTTTCTAGATCATATTCTGAATAAGGGTTCGACTCCTTGTCTTTGACTTCAGCCATGAATGACTGTTTCGAGCGACATTCATCGGTGTTGTGCCAGGGGATTTTATGGAAGTCGCACCGCTTCCCAATGTCATTCTTCGCATTTCCTTTACCCTTCTTTTTATGTGTCTTGGACTGGTTGTCATGAGGCTGTTGGTTAGGACCAACTTTACCATGATTTAGTTGTTGTGGATTTGCAGACCCAAATTCCCATTTGTTTTGGTGCCTAAATTTTTGTTCGATTTTGACATCATATTGATAGGCAACTCCCAATGATGAGATGTTTAGTAAATCCAATTTTGTTTGGATGTACCTATGCAGAGCCCCACGGTATTTCATAATCATATGTCTCTCAGAGTCTTTGATACCCAGCTTTGTGCGCAAGGTATGGGAAGTATTTGTGAACTCCAACACTGTTTGGCTCTTCTCTTGCCACAGTGTGGTCCATCTCATGTATTGGTCTTCATAGTTATCAACATGGTAGTATTGTTCCTTGACCGCATGCACAGAAAAATCCCAAGTGGGCCCAACCCCATATATTATAGATTCCTCTGTGGAACTTTGTTCCCAATAAGTTTCCCACCAACTTTTGACATTGGGAAGAGACTTAGGAGTGTGAAGGTGATATTTTCCCTGTCAGAAAATTTGTGAACAGAGAAATAACCTTTTTAGCAGATTTAACCATTTTTCTAAGGCATCTGCATCTATTTGACCTTCAAATATAGGAATATCAAAATTAACTTGTACCTTGAAGGAAGAGGTTCCTCCAAAGTGGTCGCTTGATGAAGATGTGTTTGTTTCTATTGGAAGACGCTGAAGGATGTGGGAAAAATTCTCCATCATTTCATCTCTTTGTTGTGTGGGAGCTTTCTCGAGCAACAGGTTAATAGAATATTTTTCTCTGTCGTTTTTCTTTTCTACCGCCATAGAGAGTTTCTTGGGCGTGGGAGAGCGATTTTCCTCAAGAGAGACAATCTCAAGACCCAATTTGCTTTACTCAGACCTTGTCAGGGGAATTTATTGAAAAACGATCAAGAGTAGCCTGCTCTGATACCACTGATCTAGATTATTTTCAGAACGAAATGAAACAGAGAACTACAACAATACATGATTTCTATTAATGAAAGAAATGTACAGAGACTATAAAAATACAGAGTGCAAGTCTCGCTAGAATGGTGGTAGCTTTATCTCTGAGAAGAGATGTGATGACTATGCTCATTCACAAGAATGTGATTAAAATGAGGCTCTAAAGGCATTTTTATGATAAACATGAATAACAAAACCCTAGACATCCAAAAACCTAACCCTAGGATATGAAGCGCCAAAATTCATGTGGGCCTCGTTGGGGTAAGTTAGTACATTAACTTCCCAGGGTCGTAATTTTTTCACACGATCTCTGTTTTAGGAGCGTGATATCCCATTGGAAAGGTATTTTCAATAACTACGCATTATGCCATCAAACTTTGACTATGTCTACAATTTGACTATGGAAAGCCAAGAAAACACCGTTTAGAACCCCAAAACGGCCATGGAAGTACAAAAAGATGTACTGACATGAAAATTTTCAAAATAAGCTAGTTGAAATAGGTGGGATGCCACCCATATCCATCTGGATTTTGTGTAGGGCTTCAGGACAGCCCCGTAAGTGCACAACCCACAATTACAAAGAAATGTACCCATTACAGAGAAACGTGTTGACCTGAATATTGTCAAGATGAACTAGTTGGAATTTGGAACAGGTGGGTGGCCACCAATATCCACTTGGATCATACATAAATTCATGTTAAGTGTAATTAAAATATTCAAGGTGCAACTTATAATGTATTTTCTTGTAGTTTGAAATTTTAAATTATATGGTAGGTGTTGGCATACTGCAAATTTTATCCTATTTATCATTTCTTAAGGGATAAAAAACTATGCAAATGGCAAAATTAATCAACAAAAGATGATTCTAACAATTCAAAATAAATACAACAGTCGTGGTAGTTTTCCAACTAAAAGAAAAATGGTCATTGATCCTATCAATCCCTCCCTAGATTTGAGGGGATGATATCATGTGTGACCTGAAACCCTCACTTCTATGAAATGGAAATAGAAGGATTCGTCTGCCAGGATGGAAGTTTCCCACATATTAAATGAAATAAATAGTGTCATGGTCACACTAAAACATCCATAACTTATTACATACACATCTTCAAAATCCAAGTGGAAGGATGATATAATGACAAGTGTGATGCCTCCAAATATGGAACCTAACCAAATATTGATAGGCAGTCGAAATATCAATTATAATTTCCCCAATTTCCCAGATGAAAATTATAGTCTTGTGCACTGAATAAATAAATGAACGATTTTTCCACTTTGAAAATTTATATATGAAATAATATATAGCCTATAATTTCTAGTTGGTTTGGATGAGATATTAGCTGGGCCATTAAGGTAGATCATAAGAACAACAACTCACAAGGGAATGGATGGGCCCACCCCCACCATCGACCATGTTTTCTTTATGACCATCACTATCACTGTTTAGCACCACCATTCATCCATTCAATCACACGCACCTTGACTCGATACATCTTGTAACACACAAGCTATCTCATCTGGTAAGTAAACTACCCTTTATGTTTAGTAAGTCCACCAAATTTGGCGAAACAAAGAGTTACATTGTTTTATCAATCTGAAAGTTGGATTGACTTTCTAAATTATTTATGGGTCAAATGTTTTTCCCAAAAAGGGGTGATCACTATAATTATTTATGAAAAACATATATAAGTTAATGATGTCCAACAATTCACTATTTGATTGATGGTGATGGGGCATACTTCCATACATACATAGAGATGATTGAAATGTTGACAACTAACCAAATAAGCTAAGATGATGGAAAAGTTTTACGTTGGATTGGGTGCCTATGATAAAAGTTGCACGTATGTCAATGAGTCTTTCCTGTACTTGTCTTCTATTTGATCCTACCTCAACGTTACCTTACACACCCAAAATTTATGTTGGCAATTTTCCAGCTATTCCCATCATGCCCACAGGCAACTTCATCTTATTATTCCATGCTGTAGGCATAGAGGGACTCTAGTGATTGATAAATCGTTGACCTAGAATTAGTTTGTGTGTTGACCATAAATATTTTTCTATTGCCTATTGTTGGAACAAGGGAAGTGAAAATATTTATTTTTATATAATAAAAAGTATAATGTTTGTCAAGATCTGATTGGACAATGGATTGGAGGTCTTATTTCCACCTTCGCTATTCCCAATGTAAAATATGTTTGCATTTCAAAAGTATTTGGTAGTATATGGTCTTTTTGAATCATAAATTTTGTTATGCATTCGTGGAATGTGGATTAATGCTAGCATTAGTTTGAATGTTTCCCCTTAGAATTTTCTGCTCGGTTGAATACACTCTCCATGATATTGCTATGTCTGATTTATGCTTTATTGTTGCGTGCTTCGAGAGAATAGTCCTGCCACGTTGCATATTTTCTTAAATGCTTGCACATGCCTACACCCTTCGATGGTCCTTATTGTCTTAATTGTTTACCTAAGAGCTCTGCCAATCTTAAATGTTTATTGTACAGATGCCTTGCAATACAGTTTTTTTCATGTCCAACATCCCTGCTCTTGTGCTCCATCCTTGTTCCTAGTTTCGTTCGATGATTCTGGTTCTTATTTGATTCAACTTTGAAAAGTTGAGGTCCTGCACTTGCAGTTCAAGCTCTTCGTGGTTGTTTGCTGGTTTGTTGTTCTTCAACTTTGCAAGATGTTGGACCTGTTGTTGCGGTTTGCATTTTTTTGGGTGCCGAGGTCTTCTCATCCTTTGTTGACGGGTAAGTTTCCCTGTTCTTGGTGATTTTCAAATTTTTGTTCCAGACCATTTTTGTATGTGCTCTTAGTTTTTGTTCCTGGAAACAATGTGTCTTCATATGGAGGATGTCGCGTCCATAGTTTTTCCAAAAATTGCAATGCAGAGGCCTTTACGAAAAGTGTTTGGGAGCTATTAGAAGATGGAACCATCAGGCGGGGTGTAGACACAGTGTATGCTTCTACTCTGTGGGCCGGAAAACTGCATCTGCCTGTTTTCTTTCTGCTGAGTTAAGTTATGGTTTTATTCTTTTGTGTTCTTTCTTCTGTTTGGTTCAGTTTCCAGTGTCGGTTTGTTTTCTTCTAATCTGCTATGGGAACTAGGGGGATTCAAGTTGAGAAGAATAAGGTTTAAAGATACATATGGGGATTGGTGCTCTATTTTGCTTTTCTTTTTTATTTTGCTAGTTTTTATTTTTTTCCTATGCTTTTCTCTGTTTTGATAGAAACTGAAAGTATCTAGCAAATAGCTTCAAAATGACAGTTGAAAATATGAAAGAGGTAATAGATGTTGAGTCATATGAAAAAGATACACAGTCCATTGTACATGACAACATTGATGTGGTTTTGCATAGGAATGGCCTTTTTAGATTGGATGCATTCTCGTATACTATTGGGGATTGCCTTTTCGATACATTCCAGGTTCTATTGCATTTCCAGTATTCGTCAACCGAGTTGCGCAATGGATTGATAGATTATTTCTTGGCCTGTTTTAAAAATGGCGATGTTGAGGCTTTGCAGTCCTATGAATACGAACTGGAATATGATTTTCTTCGGCAGTTGCATGGAATACATGATGTGGCTATGTATTTTTAAAAGATGCAGTTGTCTGCATCTCCATTTCTTCCTGCACATCAGAGGGGACTTTGGGGAGATACATTTTGTATTTGGTGGCTATCTAACTGGCTGAATATATCAGTTGGCATATGGTCATTGAAAAGAAAAACAAGATATCTACTATTAAAAAAAAGTGCATCTGACAATCCATATTGCATCTTGTTCCATGATGTTGATGCCCTCAGTGGCCATTATGAACCACTGCTGTACAGAAAAATGTCCATATGAAATATAGAAGGTCCTCGTATCTAATTGTCCGTTATTTGCAAATATCTTCAATCGCAATGGAAACAGATTTTGGATGGCATAGATTGCTATGGTTTACAGCTGGCAACAAATGTTGTGTCTAGCTGTGGAGATAGTCTATTTAATGCAATCTGTTGTTTGGTAGAAGCCGAGTTCGATGTTCAATCGCTACGTCTTTACACTATACAGTCCTTATGCAATGGGATTATAGGTGGCAATGAACAGGCTTTTAGGTGCTTGCATCAACACCTTTGCCCATATCTCGTGGAAAATATGCCTGTAGTTGGAAGTTGGTAGGAATACCTTGTGAACATGGCGCTTCTATATGAAGAAGGGAATATGGAGGGTTGCAAATTCTGTTTGCAATGGTTGTCTATGGTATTCAGGGTGAAGATCCAGGTTTGGTTAGCCTCGCCAGCTGTCACTGTCCATTCCTGGGTTACCGATTCAAATTACGATTGAATAATTCACATCTTTTCATTGAAAACAGATACAACACATATCCATTATGAACCTTTGCTTGGATATATCGGTAGTTCAAGGTTGAGTGTGCATGCCACCCAAACGACATCGAATCTACATACGTGTGGAATGCTTTTTATTCAAAACGAGATTCCTCCCGGTTGTGATATGGGCAGGCAAGGCTTGAACAAAAAAATCATGCATAGAATTCATTTCAGTTGTGATAAGGCCATAGAGGGATTAAACAAAAAACGCAGAGTAAGTTATCACAATTTGAAAAACCTTATTCATCAAATTCGTCCGACTTCTGATAAGAAAATAAAGGCCTTGAACAAAAAATGTAAAATATTTTCTGAGAAAATGGGTGGGAGTGAAATCCATCCCAATTGCCACTAGGTCATCATACCCTTGGGCAAGAAACATAGAGTAAGTTACCACAACTTGAAAAAGGTCATGCACGAGAGAAAAAAATACATTTCTACACTTCCTTTTAGAGAGAAACACACATATGACAATGTAAAGAAATTTGTTCGTGCAAAACAGAACATAAACATGTGCACTTTCATATCCTAGAATGGTCATGCAACTGTGGCATTTCATGGTGTACATGAAAAACAGGAAACGATTTCTACCCATACTTCCCTGTGAAAAAAAAATGCAAGACAGACCTACATGAAACAAATGAAAGACACTCCTTCCATTGCATGTGCAATTTGTGAACAATTGAATTTTTCAAAAAACAATAAGTCTTTCATGCCTGATTTGCAAGAAGAATACCTCTAGCTGACAACCCACGATAAAAAAATTTCCAGTGAGAAAGTTTGTCTTCCATGCAAACGATCGCTTGAAAATGGAAAACTTCCACAGTTTGCAACCCTTGACCGAATAAGATGTAATACACCACTAGCAGATGTAAGTGCACTTACAGAACTTGAGGAGAGACTTGTCTCTCTACGAATTGCATTTGCTCAAATCAGACCTTGGGGCTATAAGAGACCCCAGATGGGCCTAACAGGATCAATTATTAATCTGTCTGTTCAGCTAGATGTTGTGCAAAAAGCATTTCCATAGTTCATTAACAATAAAATTACAATCGTTGTGGCTTTGAAAATATGCTTGCAATACAAAAATGCGTATCGGATAGGCAAAGTGCGTGTGCATGTTGTTATGAAAGCATTAAAGGAATTATGTTCCAGAGCCTTGTACAAAGAAGAGAACATTTGTATAAATGCCAACTGGAATAGTGTTCTCACAAAACAACATAGCAACTCTGCAAAGACTCTCGAAAATCCTAGTGATTCTGATACAAGTGATGAATCGAAGACTGAAACACCTGCTGAAACATTGGTCCATGGATTCACTGATTCACTGTGCATTCGTGAATTGCAAGACAAAATTGTCGAAAACGCACCTGGCGAGGGGAAGCGTCCACTTGGAATATTCAAGGACAAATTCGCTGAGGAAATGAAATTTCCAACACTGTTCTACGGAGATCCACGTGGTACTGATATTACAGAATGATTCAGTTATCATAAAATAGTCTGATGGGAGCTACTACATTCAAGTGATTACTTCTCCTGTCACATAACAAATTTGTTTTTCAAAACAATGCGCATAATAATAGAGAATTTTTGTCTTACATGTGGGTCCGAATAAGAAAAGGCTAGTTACAAGGAAGAAAGTTGTTGGCCAAGGATGTGAAGTACAAAGTAAATCTAGAAAAAAAATTGAAATCTGATATTGGATACATAGATTTCAAGAACATCCGCACCTCTCCTAACTATTTGCAACAACAACAAAAAAAAACTTTTACAATGATCTGGCAATTGGTGCCGCCAACATTTTTCATCACATTTACAAGTGCAGAGCATTGCTGACATCCATTGGTGGTTTCCTTTTCTGACCTGCATAGTAACAGGAAACGTGAAAAAAAAACCGATACACTGGAAAATAACGACATTAACTACCTCATAAGAAAAGATCCAGTGACATGTACTCGATACTATAGACATAGAATAAATGATTTGAGACAATTTATATGCCATGATGAAACATTAATCGGAAAAATATTGGACTACTTTTTTGTGACTGAATTCCAGAATAGGGGAAATGAGCATGACCACGCACTGTTGTGGATAGAGGGTGCACCAGTCTATGGAGATGATAAGAATTCAGAGATCGAACAATTTGTGGATAAATACATAACATGAAATACAGTTCATTTGGAACCAGACCTTGCGAAAGTCCATAGACATTACCATACAAGAAGTTGTAGAAAACAAAAAATCTCGCATTGCAGATACAACTTTCCCATTCTTCCAATGAGAGCTACAAGAATCATAGAGCCACTTAGTTTAGAGGACAGTCTTGTTGTTGAGAAATCTAAATCCTTGTTCACATTTCTAGAACAAAGTGTATTTGATGAAATGATGAGCTTTTATGCCTTCTTGACACAGGTAAATCTATCAGAAGATGAGTACATCCAAGCCATACAAATAACGCTTAGGCAACCAACACTTTTCCTTAAACGAAAACTCTCTCATATTTGGAACAATAGTTTCTCCAAGGACATGCCATTTATGTGGAAAGAAAATATAGATGCACAGTACGTGTTGAATGCATATGTTGCAGCATCCTACTGCACCTCGTATATGACGAAGATTGACAAATCTATGACATCTGCATTCAGAAAAATACGCAAATAACATGAAAGAAGTCATATTGATTCCATACAAATGATACGCACCCTTGGAAATACATTGCTTAATATTCAACAAATGTCTACTCAGCAAGCAGTTCACATTGCCCTTTCTTTGCCCCTCACTTGTAGTTCAAGAAAATGTGTCTTCATAAACACATCTCCATTTGAAAAATGCACATTTATGCTTAAACCACCGATTTTGCTACAACAAGAACCTGACAATTCAGAGAACGTCATATGTCGCTCTATTATTGATTATTACATCCAACGTCCATATCCTATTAGGCATATATGCTTAGCAGAATTCGTATCGCATTACAAAAAAAATGGGACACCCATATCAAAAAGAAAAAACCCCTCTGTTATACGGTTTGTCAAATACAATAAACATTGTGACTATGAAAACTATTGTAGAGAAAAACTGATGTTGTACGTTCTGTTCCATGAAAACGAAGAGACATTAATACATAACTTCTCTACATGGGAGGTTGTGTATGTTGCCTTTGAGACTATAGTGCATATCAATGAAGCTAGATTTACCTACAATGTTAATCCAACACGGGGCGATCTAGACGTTGCAATTAATGACCTAGAAAACCCTGGTGATCATGATGAGACATTCAGAAACCCAAAAACAACCAGAAATCCTTCCGAGTCCTTTGACTTACAAGCGGATTTTCCTCGTCCTCCAGCGACTGAAAGTGAAAAACGTATCAACCTTGGTTTTCAAGTTACAAAACATCCTTTCCTGATTGAAAATAATGAATACCACATAATAAGATGTATGTTGAATCGCGAACAACAAACAATTGTAAAGGACATTACCCTTAAAAAATGATTGAACATGAACAGTCATGTGCACGTGTTCCTTACAGGAAGAGCAAGAACATACAAGACATTCATAGCTAAAGCATTGTTCCAAATGCTTATACAAATCTATGATTCAAATAATTGCTCTGATCCTATGAAACCAAAGGGCCTAATAATTGCATACACAGGAAAAGTTGCATACAATGTTGGTGGAACAACAGTCCACTCTACATTTTTAATTCCTTTTAACAAGTCACAGTTTCTTCCACTTAGCAAGGAAATGTTGAATACAATATCTAAGCTTTACAAGGAACTCCAACTTGTCTTTATAGATGAAGCATCTTTGATTGGCAGTCGGTTCTTGTATTCCACTGACAGCCAGCTAAGAAGCATAAAACATGTGCAAACCAAATACTTTGGAAACATTGACATGATCTTCTGTGGTGATCTTTACTAGACACAACCCATCCAAGATTCTTTGATATTTGAACAACCTATTGTTAACATGGAAACAGTGA
>SNQJ01S0026649.1:60942-99138 GCA_010110895.2 Picea sitchensis | reverse complement strand
TGTTTATATAGGTTGGGCAAGGCCTAACCCCTTGAGTTATGTTTAGAACCAGTTAGGAACCATCTCCTTGGATCAGGGATCTTTGATGAAACCAAGAATTTGAGCATAACTGCCTTCTAATCTCGAATGTTCTCCTCCTCATTTGACTCAACGGGCTAACAATTGACCCAGAATAGGGAGTGCTCCCCCAAAGGGGTATCAGAGCGTTATAGCACTCCTGATGTGACTTGGGAAAGCGCCAGTTCTCTTAAGGTGACCAGCGCTCCTCCAGAAGGGCTGAAGAGCGTTATAACACTTCTGGACCATGGTGTAGGGGCGCCAGCGCTTCTCTAGCAGTATTAGAGGAGCGTTCCCCTTCCAAACCACTATTTCAGGTCTTCTTTCAGGTGCTAAGAGTTCTTTGATTCCAGTGGATCAGTTCTTGACCTTCAAGTCAGTCATATGAGGTGGCATAAGTGCCTCCTTAGTGTCATTATCATGTCATTATGCCCGACCATCATTTACGACAATAGCGGTCAACTTGCGACACTTGCGAAAGATGTAGGGAAGATGCGACACTTACAATGATTGACAGGGACAATGCGATACTTAGCAATTTTGACGTGTAACAATTCCATTTCTGGTGGTATGTGGAACGTCACATAACTCCTCACGGTTTGAGAGTTATGGCCTTACGAAGTTGGAGGACCCTCATATGTCATCTAGAAGCCCCCAAAGGTCAAAGTTTTCAAAGTGGTTTAAGATATTTTAGAAGGAAAATAATAAAGTGAAGTGATGACTGTACTATAATTCAAAGTGAATACAAAATAAATTATTTAAATAATAAATTTAATGGAGAAATTAGAAGTGGGTTAACCCTAAAATAAGGAAAGTTGGAAAAGGAACCTAGAAGATGTTTTTAAGGAAGCTACTTGGAGAGTATAAATAAAAGGCAAGGCTCTCTCATTTTAGATCCAGCTTGAGAATATTGAATATCTATAGGTATCTGAGGTAACCAAAGGATATCTAAGCTGAATTTTAGAAGGAAGGGGAATAAAAGAAGGTTGGAATTCAAGGGCGGATAAATTCTTTTGATGATGCTTTCTAAGGTATGTTATTTACAGGTCATCTCACCATTTTCACAATAAAAAAATTTATAGAATGATTCAGACTATGAAATTGTTATTCCATAGAGGAAACATATCCAAGTATTTGTGGTAATAAATTCATATTTTGGGTCATTGTATGTTTCAAGTTACACTCTGTGGAAAATAGGGTTTGTGGCTAGTCCTGAAACTAGTCTAAAACACATGTTTCGGGTAAAAATGTCATAACATATTCATAAAAGATCCAAATTCAGTAAGACAAAATGTGTTGGCTAGAGTACAATCTTTAGTATGTTGTGTAATAGTTTCATATCGATTCAACAAATATTCTGTGTGGGGCACACTCTACATGGTCTCTCTCTTGAATACGCCAGAATTTAGCAAGGTATGCCATTTTTGCTATAACTCCTTTTCTGATAGGTTCCAAGTAGTGAAACCTACAGTAATTGCATAAAACACACTAAATCATTTTTTTTTTATCAGTTTCATATCTTTATTCATTACAGGTACAAAGTTATGATTATTTCAAGTTAGGGTTGTTGACTAATCCAAAACTAGTCATGTGAGACTAAAGAAAAGTTTGGTGAAAATGATAGTCTCTTTTTGTTAAAGTTAAGGAAGGTTTGCAAGTATGTGATTATATACACCAAGTCTATTATAGAGTTACAAATAATGTTTGGATGATGAAATTGATGAGGGATTTTGGTTAAGGTACATGTTGTGTATATGGTTGAGACAAGTAGTTGATGGGTTGGCACATACATGAGGTGTATAGCCGATGATGTTGGTACATATTGATGAGTCATAGTTGATGAGTAGTTGAAACATGATTGGCACATACTTGGTACATGGTTGGTTGCACTTGTTTATGGTACAGGTTGATTATAGGTTGTTTGGTACAGGTTGGTGCATGGTTGATGCACTTGTTTATGGTACAGGTTAATTACAGGTTGAGATACAGGTTGATGGATGTTTGATGCATGGTTAAAATTTATTGGTATAGATTTACAATGATATATCTCACAGTGATAGTGTGAAAGTGTTTCCATCATTCTACTTCTAATTTAGGTTGGTTGGATGGGGCAAGGATAGGTGGTTGCAGCCAAAGAACATAGGGGGTTGTAGCCTCCTTCTAGATTTAGCCAAAGAATTCTGGAGTTCGATATTCTCTCAAGTTGTAGCCTGAGAAACTAGGGGGTTGGAGCCTCCTTCTAGTTGCAGCTAGAAAACAAAGAAAGTTGGTGCTTCTAATGAATGTAAGTCTTCAAGACATACAAGAAAAAGCATTATGTGGTTTTCTCCCGCTTTGGGTTTAAATGTAAAACACTGGTGTACTGTGTATGTGTATGATTGTTCATTTGTTCATTGCTCATTATTGGATGATAATTCTACATTGATATAACACTTCGATTATTTGGTTTAAAAAGGATTATTATTTCTCTATTACTGATTCACCCACCCTCTCAGTAATCCAACACCACCCTGAATTTCTTTTGGATGGAGGTTCTTCAAGAGTTCTTTCTAACACTTCAACAGGTTATAGGGGCTCATTACTTGTCCCTTCATGAGGTTCCTCCCTCTGATCATCTGACTCTTCATTTTCAGAAGAGGGTGAAGCTGTTTGAACTGCTTCTGATTCATGTTGAAGCTCTCTAGATTTCTTAAATGTGGCTTCCTCATGGAAAGTCACATATTTTCTTACCTCTATTTGCCTCTCACCTAGTACATAAATCCTGTAAGCCTTGGATTTTTTACTGTACCCCACAAAAACCCCTTTCTTTCCCGAGGGTTCCATATTTGTCATATTTTCCTTAGGGACATGAATATACACAAGACACCCAAATATCCTTATATTCCCTACTTCAGGTTTGATCCCTAAGAAGACCTCTTCAGGAGTCTTGTCCTTCAAGATAGCATGTGGAAACCTATTCTGAATATACACAGAAGTGGAGGTAGCTTCTGCCCATAAAGAATTTGGCATATCCTAGTCAAACATCATTGCTTTCGCTACCTCACAAATTGTCTTGTTTTTCCTCTCAGAAACTCCATTTTGCTGAGGATTATATGGCACAATCAACTGTCTCTTGATTATTTATGACTTGCAGAAATCCTCAAAATGGAGATATTTTAACTCTCCTCCATTATTTGTTCTAAGCATTATGATGTGTTTCCCTATCTTCTTTTCAATAAAGGATTTATATTCTTTGAATTTATCAAATGTGTCACTTTTAGCTTTAAGGAAATATATCCAACATTTTCTTGAGTAATCATTAATAAGAATAACATAATACAAACAACCACTGAGTGAGGGAAATGACATGGGACCACATACATCAGAATGAACTAGATCTAATATGCCCCGAGCTCTGTTGTCACTACTAGGAAATGATTTCTTTATATTTTTACCTAGCATGCATCCCTTACAAATTTCATTTTTACTAAGAGAAATAGAAGGAAAATCACATACCATATTATGTAGATCTGGAAGAGATTTGTAATGAATATTTACAAGCATTGTGTGCCACAACTCGTTCGAGCTAGTCACATCATGAGCCAATGCCTGAAATGACTGTCCTGACACAATGTACAGTCCTCCACTGTGAGTTCCAATGGGTTCTATTGTACTTAAGTGGCTACCTTTATCCCATAGTAGTTCCTTCTTGTCCTTGAAGATCACCCAATATCCCTTGGCCTCAAGGGTTGCAAATGATAGTATATTTTTCTTGAGCCCTGGAACATATAATACTTCATCAATATGAAGTCTAGCCCCAGATTCCAATCTAAAGAAGATATATCCTACTACCTCTATCTTGTAACATTTGTCATCCCCAACCTCAACCTTCTCTACAAAAAAAAAAAATATCAAAATATGAAAGGATCTCCTTGTACCCTGTCATGTGCTTTGATGCGCCACTATCTACTAACCAAGTTTTTGCCCCCCTGAAAACTGAGTTGGATAAGGAAGAAACCAAGTAAAATTATTTTCTATTTTCTTTCTCATTAGAAGGACTTTTCTTATTTCTTTTGGATTCATCATCCTCAACAGTTGAGGCATGATGTTTCCCTTTTCTTGGACATTTATTTCTAAACCAACAATCTTTAGCAAAATGATCCAACTTATTACAGCTAAAGCATTTACTCTTAGATGTATCAATATTATTTCCCTTGAATGTACCTTTGGTGTTTGGCTTCCTTCTGAGAGCCTTTATGTAAAGTTCCTTTATTTTTTCCCTTGAATCTTAATGCTAAATCTAAGTGCTCTTATTTCGTTAGCTTGCTCCTGGTAGCTATGTGAATCTCCTCTTGGAGGCAATCATGCCATAACCTCACAAACGTGGGCTAAATCTGTCTCCCACTTACATTAGATAATAAGGTCTCCCATGAAGAAGGAAGACCATAAAAAATGGCCTGCACTAAATCATCATCGTCCACTGTCACCCCTATGATCAAAAGATGATATCTGATCTGGGCTATCTTGGAACAGAAAGATGCCAGTGATTCACCTTTCTCCATCTTCAAATAATTAAGCTTGTGCTTAAGTTTCCTCTTCTGACTTGGAGCCTCTTTCTCATACAAATTCACCAAGGTATCCATACAGTCCTTGGAAGTCATTAACAAAGTCATTGCAGGCATTATATTTCTTTGACTGAGTCAAAGATGATTTTCTTGGCCTTTGATTGAATCTTCCTGAAGGCCGCTCTTCTTGGATTATCTGTGGGTTCCTCCACCACTATGGTCACATACTACTCAGCATCATGCTCTTGCAAGATACTTTTTATCCAGAGCTTCCACACATTAAAGTTGGTAGCTCCTTCGAGCCTATCCTCGGCCCTAACTAAAATGGAGGATGCCATGGACCTCACACTGGAAACTTAATCAAGCTATTTTGGATCTGTGTGTACCTGTTGTTGCACTTCAACACGTTTAACACACCCTAAGCTCTAATACCATGTTAAATTATGATCTTGATTTCTTATGCAGATTAATTCATCCACTTTTCCTTCTTCATTCAACTTCTTTTTAAATACCCATTTGTTGCCAAAGGGATTTCTTCTAGTCGGAAACTCCACTAGATCCCAAGCCTCATTCTTATCGAAAGATGTCATTTCTTCCTCCATCGACCTTTTCCAGATATTTCCATCCTCTGAATCCACTTCCTCCCTGATAGTTCTAGGATCATCATCAGTAATAGACAAAGAAAAATTTGAACGAAAATCAGATGGAGTAAACATTTCGGGTAGCCTTCTTTATCAAACCGATCTCCTCAATACTGGAGTATGAGGATATTTTTATTCTTATTCTTGTTCTTCTGTAGAGTCTGACTCATCATTATTTAAATCAAACTCTATTTTCTCTGGTTCTTCCTTACTTGGTAGGACTTCCTTTTTAACAACATCCTTCATTTCTCTAAATACCACATCTCAGTTATACTCTACCTTCTTAGTTCCTAAGTTCCAAAGCTTATAACCATTGACACCATCTTTATATCCAATAAATATACACTTTTCAGCCTTCTTATATAGCTTACTCCTATTTTCCTTTGGAACATGAACATATGCATCACAACCAATACCTTGAGATGTGTGAGAGAAGGTTCCTTACTAGTCCATACCTCTTGTGGAGTCTTTTCATCCAACGTTGATGAGGGTGATCTGTTGACCAGGTAACATGCAGTACCCACTTCCTCTACCCATAATTCTTGCCCTCACCCAACACCATTGAGCATGCACCTTGCTTTTTCCATCAACATCTTGTTCATCCTTTCCACCACTCCATTCTGTTGAGGTTTATATGGAGTATTCTTCTGCCTTGCTATACTGAACTTCTTATGGAATTATTCAAATTCATTCCTGCAAAACTCTCCTCCATTATCAGTCCTCGAAACCTTAATTATTTTATCTGTTTGATACTCAACAAGATCCTTAAACTCTTCAAACATGTCAAATACTTAGGATTTCTTCCTAAGGAAATATATCCAAGTATTCCTCCAGAAGTCATCTATAAATGAGACATAGTACACAGATTTTCCTAGTGATGGGACCGACACGGGTCCAAAAACATCATTGTGAACTAGCTGTAAAATTCCTTCTTCCCTCATTGCACCAGAGGGGAATATTACCTGATTTTAATTCTCATATAGACAATGTTCACAGAAATCAAAATCCAAAGAGCAGTTAGACATACCTTCAACCATACTTTTACCATGTAGTAGTCGAAGACCCTTCTCTCCGATATGCCCCAGTGTTTGATGCCACAGGATAACCTTTTACTAGAGACTATAAGAGTTCTTTCTTATTCAACTCCAATATCGGGAACAATGGAACTATTAAAATCATCACTAATAGTTCTTCCTTTCATCTTATACAAAGTTCCAAACCAAACTCCCTTCAGCAACACCATTTCTCCTCGAACCATCCTGCATTTTTCCTTTTCATCTATTTTTTTTACCCCTCCATCATGCATTTTGCTTACAGAAATCAAATTTATGGCCAAACTTGGGATGTGCAGAACACCAAACAGTGTTATAATCCTTTCTTCTATGAGCCTCAACTTGACTTTTCCTCATCTTATTATTCTGGTCATCGAATCATCACCTAAGAAAACATTACCTCCATCATACCTTTCATATTCGCAGAACCACTCCCTCTGGGGAGTGATATGAAAGGATGCACCAGAGTCAACCAACAATGCCTTGTGATCTGCATGTGTGCTTGAAGAATCCAAGTACACATCCCCTCTTTCTTCCTTCGAGGTCTTTTCTTTTGTAGAAGGATATTCTTCAGATCCCTTATTTTTCTCAACTTTGGTTCTACACTTCTTCTTGTAGTGCCCTTATTTTCCACATCTCCAACATACATTTACAAACTTTCTGGGAGATTTACATCTACCCTTAGACTTAGATCTCCCACTTGAGAACTTAGATCTATTTCTTTCTTGGGAACTTCCTCTTGCAAATAATGCATCTATGCTTTGTCCTTCCATATTCTTTCATCTCATATCCTCCAACAACAAGGATGAGACCACTTCATCAAACTTCAAGTAAGTTGTATTACTACCTATGGCCACAACCAAACTATCCCACGAGCCTGGTAAAGAACACAGTAAATTGATACATTTATCTTCATCTGAAATTTTAATCCCAACATATACTAACTGCCTTACCACAATATTGAATAAGTTCAAATGCTCTGCCACCGAGTCTCCATCTCTCATCCTCAATTTATACAACTTCTTTCTCAAGAATAATTTATTCACTAGGGACTTAGACTTATACAACTTCCTCAAATTTTCCCATAAATCCTTGGTTGTAGCTTCCTCTGACACATTCAATAATACTAAATCTAAGAGGTACAGTTGGATTGTGCTCTTTGCTTTCTGATCCAACTTTTTCCAGTCATCTGTTGAAGTTCTTGTAGGTGAAGTACTTGGATATACCGTGATCCACTGATCTTTGTTCACCAATAGATATTCTATCTTGAGCTTTTACAACTCAAAAATTTTCCCATTAAACTTCTCGATCTCCATTTTTGAATTGTTTGCCATTTCTTTTCACCTGAAAAATCAATACCACATATATCCCACTGAAACAAGGCTTATCACAGTCCAAAGCCAAACCCTTGACCATAGAGGCATCCCCCTGAAGCCAACAAAGCTCTGATACCAAATGTAGATTTTAACCTTGTACAATATTTACTACAAATAGATTTTCAGTAAAAGAATAGAAAATAAACAATGGAAAATACACACATTACACAAATATTTTTCCCCTAGAAACCCAAACTGGGAAAACCATCATATTCTATATTCATTCATAGTGATACATTGTTTACAATACAATATACATATAGGAGTCAGCGGCATCCAAAACCCTAACCCAATGACTTGGATTAGTCAACAACCCTAATTCCTTAACCGTAAATAGAAAACCATTGACAAAAACCATGTTCCTAAAAACCACCTAAATATGGGACACTTCTACTCCTGTAAAGAATATAACACATACCCAACAAAAATGGCCCCGATAGTTTGGGACCAGAAAAATGTCTAAAAAATGCCAAGGTGGAAAAATGCTTTTCGAGCTAGCGGAATAGGTGGGTGGCCACTGATATCCACCTAGATCAATCCTCCCTCATTAGGAATAAATGGTATTCATTTCATTGATTTCCTGGGGGAGAGGGGGAAACATTTGCTTAATATGAATCTTGGTGATTTGATTGCCTTGCGAGAGAATTTGTGCTACTTAGCTTGTTGAATGTTGTCATGAACCTATGGATGGAAGGGTTGGACCTTTTTAACCAATCTAGTTACATGAGATGATTGTGTGTAGAAAGAATTGTTTCTCTTTGATACAATCTTGTTGATCTGATTCTATTGGATAGAAGGTGATTTTACCGACGTTGCAGTGGTTGCAACATCCTTTTGTTCACCTTTTGAATAGATTGTGAAGAAGTTGGATTTTTTAGTATGAGATACTACCTTGCGACACTATTTATGTGGGACAATAGTTGGAACTACTTTTGGTATTCTGTAGAGATGACCCCCCAGAGTAACAATGACACTATGGGTCGAGACTCATAAACAACATGGCACTTCCACATATATGGTTGGCCCAAATGAACATCACAAAAATCCAATGGGGAAACATCACATAATACATCATCCTTGAAGGGTTGGATGATGTATGGCAATCAACATTGTTGGCTAACACGAATATTGTATCCCTGGCGAAGCCACCTGATGTTGTATGGTTGCGGGTGTGGTGTTGTCGACAATCCTAACTGTTTGATGACCTCTAATGAGATGAGGTTCTTATAGCTTCCGCTATCAACAATAAAATGCAGTGGGGTCCCCTTCACCCACATCTATGAATGAAAATGATGTTTCCCCTCTTCAAGATTTGTTGGTTCTTTTCATTGAATTGTTTTGGTTGCAAAAATAGTAGTGGGGCTTGCGTCGATGATCTGTCTTCTACCAGTATTTTTTGAATCAGATTCTAAATCAGGGCTCGACTCCTTGTCTTTGATATTGACCACCAATGACTTTTTTTAGCCACATTCATCAGTGTTGTGCCAAAGGATTTTGTGGACATTGCACCATTTTCTAGTGTCCTTCTTCATCTTTATGTTACCCTTTTTTTCCTATGGCTTGGACTGGTTTTCTGAAGGCTATTTCTTAGGGCCATATTTAACATAATTTGGTTGTTGTTGATTTGTAGAACCAAACTCCCACTTGTTCAGTTGCTTAAATTTCTTCTTGACTTTAACAACATATCGATAAGTAGCACCCAGTGATGAGATGTCCAGAAAATCCATTTCAGTTTGGATGTATCTATGTAGAACCCCACAATATTTCATAACCAGATATCGCTCAGATTATTTGATACCCATATTGGTGCGCAAGGTATTTGATACCCATATTGGTGCGCAAGGTATGGAAGGTATTGGTGAACTATGAAACTGCTTGGCCCCTTCTTGCCACAGTGCGGTCCATCTCATGTACTGGTCATCATAGTTTCCAGCAACGTAATATTATTCCTTGACTGCATCCACAAAAAAATCCCAGGTGGGCTCGACCCCATATATTCCAGACTCCTCTGTGGAACTTTTCTCCTAGTAAGTTTCCCACCAACATTTAACATGGGGGAGATCCTTAAGCAGTGCTAAGGTGATCTTTTCCCTCTTAGAGAAATTATGAACAGAGAAATAAAATTCTAGCAGATTTAACCATTTTTCTAGGGAAAGTGCCTTTGTCAGTCCCATGGTCCCCAAATCCCCAAAAAATGACATTTGGGGCCTCAAAACGGCCCCAGAAGTTTGGGACCCAAAAAACTGTCGAAAAAGTGCCATACTAAAAAAATATGTTTTGAGCCAATGGAATAGGTGGGTGGCCACCAATATCCACCTGGATCAATCCCCCCTCCTTAGGAAGTAATGGTATCCATTGCGTTGATTTCTTGGGGGAGAGGGGGAAGCGTTTTCTAAATATGAATCTTGGTGAGATTCTTGCCTTGTTGGAGAAGTTGTGTTGCTTAGCTTATTGAACATTGTCATGAACCTTTGGTTAGAAGGTTTGGACCTTTTTAACCAGTCTGGTTACATGAGATGACTGTGTGCAGAAAGAATCATTTATCTTTGTTGTAATCTTGTCGACCTTCTTATGTTGGATAGAAGGTGTGTGTACAGAGGTTGAAATGGTTGCAGTTTCCTTCTGTGCAACTTTTGAACAGATTGTGAAGAATTTGGATTTTGTAGTATGATATACTAACTTGTGGCACTGTTTAGGTGGGACAATAGTTGGAACTACTTCTGGTATTCTGTAGAGATGACCCCCCCCAGAGTAACAATGACACTATGGGGTTGAGACTCATAAACAACATGGTGCTTCCACATATATGGTTAGACCAGAAGAACATCATAGAAATCCAATGGGTAAACATCACAAAATGCCTCATCCTTGAAGGGTTGTATGGAGTTCGATAATCGACATTGTTGGTTGACACAGAGATCATGTCCCTGGCGAAGCCACCTGATGTTGTATGGTAGCGTGTGTGGTGTTGTCAACAATCCCAACTATTTGACAACCTCTACTGAGATGAAGTTCTATTGTCTTCTGCTATCAACAATAAAATGCAGTGGGGTCCCTTTCACTCACATCTATGAATGGAAAAGGCGCTCCCCCTCTTCAGGATCTGTTGGTTCTTTTAGTTGAATTGTTGTGGTTTCGACGATAGAAGTGGGGCCTGCATCGATGATCTTTCTTCTACCAGTATTTTCTGAATCATGTTCTGAATCAAGGTTCAACTCCTTGTCTTTGATATCGTCCACCAATGATTATTTTGAGCGACAATTATCGATGTTGTGCTAGGGGATTTTGTGGAAAGTACACCATTTTCCAGTGTCCTTCGTTGTCTTTCCATTACCCTTCTTTTTCCTATGGGTTGGATTGGTTTTTTGAAGACTGGTTGTTAGGGCCATCTTTACCATTCTTTGGTTGTTGTGGATTTTCATACCCAAAATCTCGCTTGTTCTGGTGCTTAAATTTCTACTCAATTTTAACAACATATCGATAAGAAACACCCAGTGATGAGATGTCTAGAAAATCCATTTTACTTTAGATGTATCTATGTAGAGCCCCACAGTATTTCAGAACCATATGTCTCTCGAAGTGTTTGATACCCAGCTTGGTGCGAAAGGTATGGAATGTATTGGTGAAATGTATCACTTCTTGTCCCCTCTCTTTCCATAGTGTGTTCCATCTCATGTATTGGTCATCATATTTTCCAACAGGGTAATATTGTTCCTTGACCGCATCCAAAAACAAATCCCAGGTGGGCTCAACCCCATATATTTCAAACTACTATGTGGAACTTTTCTCTCAGTAATTTTCCCACCAATGTTTGACATGGGGGAGAACCTTAAGGAGTGTGAAGGTGATATTTTCCCTATCGGAGAAATTATGAACAAAGAAAAAACCTTCTAGCAGATTTAACCATTTTTCTAGGGAATCTCCATCTATCTGTCCTTCAAATATGAGAATATCAAAATTAACTTGTACCTTGAAAGGTGAGGTGCCTCCAAAGTGTCCACTTGATGAAGACATGCCTCTTGTTATCAGTAGTCATTGAAGGATGTGGGAACAAATCTCCATCATTTTGTTCCTTTGTCGCGTGAGATCTTGATCAAGAAATAGATTAATAGAATATTATGCTATATTTTTTTTCTTTTATTCCACCAGGGAGGGTTTCTTGGGCATGTGAGAGAGATTCTATTCAAGAGAGACAAGCTCGAGATCCAACTTTCTATACTCATACCTCGTCAGGGACATGCACTGAAAAATGATCAAGAGAAGCCTTCTCTGATACCACTAATCCAGATTATTTTTTAGAATGAAATGAAAGAAGAGATATTACAATGAAATACACATAAATATTTCCAGAAACAGAGAAATACGATAATACACGATTTATATTAATGAAATAAATGTATAGAGACTGTAAAAATACAGAGTGAAAGACTCACTAGAATGGTGGTAGCTTATCTCTAAGAAGAGATATGATGGCTACTCACATTCACAAGAAGACGATCCCTAAAATGAGGCTCTAAAGTCCCTTTTAACATAAGGAAAATCCAAAACCCTAACCCCGAAAGATGAAAATCCAAAAGGTTTGCGAGCCCCAATGGGGGTAGTTGATACGTCAACTTCCCTGGGGCATAACTTTTGCATACGATCTTCATTTGGGGCACTCGAAACACCATTGGAAAGGTCTAATCGAGAAGACTTATTTCCGGTAGGTCCGAGATAGGGAATTTGGTAGTCTCTTGGGCCCCAAATCCCCAAAAAACATCTTTTAGGGCCTCAAAATGGCCCTAGAAGTTGGGGACTCAAAAAATTGTTGAACAAATGCCAAGGTGGAAAATTGTTTTTCAAGTGAGTGGAATAGGTGGGTGGCCACCTATATCCTCCTAGATCTGCATGGCACCCCCAAGCCTATGATTTCATCCCTTTCTCTTGATCTTCTCTATTTCCAAACACAAAAAGAGTTCATTTGTCATCTCTATGACCTCAATGACCTCTATTCTTTCTTGATTTCTCTGAATTTCTCACATACTTTCATAGTCTACCCCTGTCATGTTATTTCATTCCTTGGATTTGGGAATGGTTCATTTTCAATCCTTGGACCTCGCATCACAATATTATTTCCTTCATCAATGACAATGGTCATTCTCCCCCTACTTGTGACAACAATGACATGCAAGGATTTCTTCATTTGACATCAATGACAACACAATTTCCAACAATCTCCCCCTTTTTCATTGATGGAAACACATATTCTTAAACTAGTCTGTGCAAGTCTCCTATGTTTGCAAGTATCCCCCTATCTTGTTTCTCTCACCCTTTGAGATCAATGGAAAAGGGTTTCTGTATTTGGTAATTTATTCATTATAGCCATCAATCTTCTTGTATTTGTGTATCTCCTCCTAACACGTTACTCTTCATTTTTATTTGCAATGTGAAACCATATGCACTCTCCCCCTGATATTTTGGTTCTTCTAAGATCCCGACATATTTCAGTTGAAGCTTTCACTGAGAAATGGGAATGAATCCCATATTCTATCTAAGATACTCAAATGTATCTCTAGGTAGGGGCTTGGTAAACATATATGCAATTTGTTCCTTGGTAGGAACATACTCCAACTTGAAAGTGTTATCATTCACCTGTTCCCTTTTCTCTTTCTATAACTCCCCCTGAGTTTTTTTCTTCTCTATGAATCTTCCATTCAATATTTTCTTTTTATATGTATGATTATTTTGGAAAGGACCATCTTCACTAGTATCCTCTTTACATAACAAGTCACTTCATACATTCAACCACAAGATATTATATCAACATATTCAACATTACATATTCTCATGTGTATCAATACACATGCTTCTTTGAACCTGTAATGTGAAGCTTGTTGTCATGATGATGCTATTCCAAATGTTGTCATATGGATCACATGAATAATTTAACATCACATATAAATTCCATCAATTGTCTACAATACATCCTCTAATATTTATGTATGTCATGACATTGAATGTTTGTTCATCACTTTGTTGTTCGAGTCCTTCACATATAGCTTTTTTCGTTGTTCATGGATTGCTTCCTTCATCAACATTGTAAGAACCATATGGAAATAAGCTTGTTTTACACTATCCTTCTGACCTATCCATGCTTCATTATTTATTTTTCACAAGCTTGTGTCTTGGGATCCTTTTTTCTTTGTTCTATTTTATCACATTTCATTTTCATTACAACTGGAATAAATTGTGAAACTTACTTTATCATACCTTCATGGATTAATTGGATCTTGTTGGATTATTTAATCATATTCTTGGATGATCTCTTTGACATTTACTCTTCTGATTGATTAGACTAGATGAAATCATTGTCTTCTTTCTCTAATTAGCAATCTTGTTCCATCTTTTAGGACTAGTTCCTTTTCCTTCACAACAAATTTTTTGTCAACTTCATGGTCTTCTCCTTCATGTCCCATATTTTTCAAACAAGTCTCCTCATTGTTAGAACCATCATCATTTTATTCCTCTCTTATGAAGTTATCTTCAAATATATCTTCAGGATACATTTTTTCTTCTTTGTTTTTATTGGAATTCAAAGGAATGACCCTATTACTACATGTATATATTTCCCCAATGATACTTTTTACAAACTTTGGTCCACTAATTATGTGAGTTGAGATTTCATTTTGTGCTAGGAGTGTAGTTTGCACCATCATGTATGTATTTCATTTTTCTTGTTGTTTCTTCTTCCAAACTGTTGTAGTATCTTTCTTTTGTTTGATGATGACATTCTAATATTTGTTATGTGCATACCAAACTGGTTTACATTCTTCCTCATTTGCCCTTTTTTGTTTTATCTTCCATACCTTTTTATATCCTGGTCTAGAGGGGTATTTCATGTTGCTTATACAATTGTGTGCTATGTGTCCATAGTTGTGGAATTTATAATAGTAAACATTATTGTATATACCTATATTCCTGACTTGAGTATTTATTGCATAATATTTACAGTCTATAGCCTTATTTCCAAAATTGTTGCAAGAAAAACATTAACTAGGAAAACAATTTTGATACCTGGGAGCAAAATGTTTTCTTTGAAATGGAGATCTTTGGGATGCTTGCTTGTCATGTCTTGATTGATCATGGTCGTTTAGTCTTCCATTCGAATCCTTTGATCCGTATGTATGATTTTTAGGTCTTTCTTTAGTCTTTATTGGTGGTTCGAACCTCTTTTCTTCTTCAATGTGGTTTTGCTTATGGTCATACCAAATACATGTCTTTTCACTGAGATATCTTTGTTGATTGAGGATTTATTCTAAGGATGATTAAATATTCTCAAACTTCAAGTTTGTGGCAACGTCTTTTTAACTTCTTCTCTTAGTGAAAGGATCTCAAGTTCTTTATTTTGAAAATTTTATTTCTTTTCTTTTAGTAGAGTTTTTTGTTTATTGATGATCCTTTCTTGTAATATTCCAGATATAAAAAGTATGCAGAATAGAAATAAATAGCTAGAAATGGCAGATGAACAACACTATAACCAGAAAAACACCACGATAATACCAAAATGATAACAAAATAACACCAAAAATATCACTTTGATTACCGAGAGCAATGTTCACTTGCCTCTTCAAGGGGGCAACCTCTTGCAAAGAAGAGCTCTATTACAATAATATCCAAGACAAAACTTTTCATACCCTCGACTCCTATTTATACTAAATATTTATATCAAAAGAACCATCTAGAGGAAGATCCTTCTAGAAGCGGAAGATTCTATTAGGTAATCTTACATTGGACTTATTCTTCCTTATTTCTAGGCCTTATTAATATTGACCTTTATTACATGGATATATATGAGGGGTTAGGTCCCAAACATGTCATCCCCTTAAAAACAACCTTGTCCTCGAGGCTTGAGATGGGAAAATTGTTGCAGAATGGTAGTTGGTTCCCAAGTGGCATTTGCTAGAGTTGTATCTTTCCATTGGACTAACACTTGCTTGATGGTTCGTTGATGCAGTCGATGCTCAAGATGGTCCAAAACTACTTGTGGTTGTAGCCAAATGGATCCTTCTTCATCCAACTCAGGAAGGTTGGTTTCAGTTTGGCACTTAGTTCCTATCACCTTCTTTAAGCAAGAAACATGAAAAACAGGATGGCGCTTATAATGACTGGGAAAAGATAATTGATAGGCCACATGTACCACAGGGCTCCAGTTTCTGACAATGGTCAACCTTGAGGGAAGTTTTTTTGTAAGGTTGAAGTCAAAGAAACACATGATCCCCTTCTACAAATTGACGTTCAGAGTGACCTTGATATGCTTGTTGTTTCATGCAATTCTTGGCCACGACCAAATTATCTTTGAGGGTACGGATAATAGATTCTCGAACTATAAGCATTTGGTCAATCGCCTGGACCTTCAAGACACCTGGAAAATATGAGAGGACTGAAGATGGATTTTTTCCATATACCGCTTCAAAAGGAGTCATGCACATAGCTATATGGTACAAGGTGTTGTACCACCATTCAACTAGTGGTAACCATTGAGCCCATTGATTCTGCTTTTCCGATCCAAAACACCTCAAATATGTTTCCAAACATTTGTTGACAACTTCATTTTTACCATCATTATTGGGATGATAAGTTGTGCTGAAATGAAATTGGGTGCCTTGTAGCTTGAACAGTTCTTGCAAAAAATTGCTGGTGAAAGTTGGGTCGCGATAAAAAACAATAGAATGTGGCATGCCATGAATCTTGAACACATGATCCATGAAAATTTGAGCCACATTAGATGTTGTAAATGGGTTTTGAAGAGCACAGAAATGAACACACTTGGAAATATGATCAACAACCACCATGATGACTGATTTATTGCCTAATTTAGGTAAGCCGAAAATAAAATCCATAGAGATATCCCGCCAAATAGCAGGTGGAATCGGAAGCGGTTGTGATCTGGATTTTATGAGAAAAACAAAATGAATACATATTATTAACAGGTGCTTAACAAAAAATAACAGAGATATAATAAAATTGGTTTTCTATTCAATATTGAAATAAGATGAAGCTATAAAATGCAGCGGAAACAAGCTTGTTGGAATGGTGGCGGCCTATCTCTAAGAAGAGATGTGACGGTTGCGCTCATTCGCAAGAATATCATTATAATGAGGATTTGAAGGCATTTTTACAATAAGAAGGAATTTCAACAACCCTAGACATTCAAAAAACTAACCGTAGGAGATGAAGCGCCAAAACTCATGTGGACCCCATTTGGGTAAGTTAGTACATCAACTTCCCGGCGTCGTAACTTTTGCATACAATCTCTGTTTTAGGCATATGATATCCCGTTGGAATGGTATCATTGAGGAGATTAATTTTAGGTGCAATATCGAAGGAACTTTGTTATTAAAAACTTGTTTTCCCAAAAAAACGTCGTTTAGGGCCTCAAAACAGCTCCGAAAGTGAAAACTGCTAAAAATAGTAAATTACCAAAATTGCCAAAAAATTGTTTTGAGCCAGTTGGAAAAGGTGGATGGCCACCGATATCCATATGGATCAATCCTCCATCCTTAGGAATCAATGGTCTCCATTGTGTTGAGGTCCCCCATCAGATGAGGAAATTTTTGTTGAATTTGGCCCCAGGTGAGCCACTTGCCTTGGTGTAGGAGCTACCCTGCTTTGACAACTCGATAAATCTAGATCCTTTGTTGTCGAGTTCCCTTGATATGTCTTTCCAAAATATAATCATTGGATTCTTTTTGTATGCAGTCGGGTCTGATCTCTATTGGTGTCAATTGTTCTACTACTTTTGAGGTGTCCAATAATGGTGGGAAATATGGGTGAAGGAGATCCACGTTAAACACTGGGTGCAGGCCAAGGAAAGGAGGAATATTGAGCTCAAAAAAATTATCCCCCATGGACTTGGTGATAGTTTATGGCCCATAATGGAGTGGGTGAAGCTTCCGATGGTGTCCTATAAGGAGTTCTTTCTGCAAGTGCAACCAAAATTTGTCACCCATTTGAAACTTATGTGGCACCCGATGTTGATCATGGCATTATTTGTACTTGTCGTTGGACTTATGTAGGATATACTGAACCTGTTGGTGGATGTCTTGGATCCACTCAATGAACTGGGTGGCTTTGTTCAATTGGAGTAGGAGATGATTCGGTTGAGGTGACTACAAGGGGAAGTGCAACATCTATGGGACCCAATGGTTGGAATTCCAACCCCACTTGAAAGGGGTTGTGGCCAGTTGAGCTATGCAGGGCTTGGTTGTAGTTATGTTGGACATAGGGAAGACTCTCATCCCATGTGTGAGGGTGCTTTGAATTATACATGCGAAGGATATGAAAAATCATTCGATTTACAACCTCAGTTTGGCCATCTGTATGGGGGTGGAAGGTCATGGATTTGGTGATCTTGGTGTCCAGCAGTGACTAGAGGCTCGACCAGAATGTGCTGAGAAATTGACTATCCCAATCTAAGACAATGGTTTGTGGGATTCCAAAATGTATCCAGACTCGTTCAAAGAAGAGTTTGGTAGTGGCCTCTATTGTGATGCTCTTCTTGCAAGCAGCTAGAATCACCATCTTAGAAAAGAGATCGACAACCACAAAAACACAGTCGTTTCCCCACTTGGTGGATAGGAGGCCCGACATGTAGTCCATTGAGATGGATTCCCATGGCCTTTCATGAGTAGGAAGAGGGGTATACATGCCCTATTTCTTAGTGGTCATTTTGGAAAGAGCACAGGCAGTGCAGGACCTGATATACTTGTTGACGTCCTATCGAAGTTTCGGCTAGTAGAAATGTTTCTGTAGCATCACCACTGTCTTTTTGATGCCGAAGTGTCCTTGCCACCTGACTGCAGTGGGCTTCCCATATCAGCTTCGCTCGCTCTCTTGATGGAACACAAATATGGCCCAGATGACACAACAACCCATCCTGAAGATGGAAATTATCGACAACTGTGTTTGCACCCAACATTTGGTAGGTGGTGGTGAAGTATGGGTCTATATTATAGATTTGGGGCCATCCAGAGGTATCATGGCTGTAAGATTCTAGCACTGTGGTGAGTGATGCAACTAGAGGTCTGCTAAGGAAATCAATGACGCGATTGGTGCTTCCTATTTTATACTTGATGTTGAGGTGGAATTGTTGCAAGTATGTGGACCACTTTTGATGGCAGTCATTTTGCAATTTTCCATGTGTCTACATGAACTGCATTGGCTTATGATCAGTGTGGATGATTTTCTCCTTCCCAAGAATGTAATGTCTCCACTGGTGGCAGTCTTTCACAATGGAGTACATTTCTTTGTCATAAGTAGGGTACTTACGGACAACATCTAATAGTGTCTCACTATGATAGGCCACAAGGTGGCCATGCTAAGTGAGAAAGGTGCCCACAACATAGTCTGAAGCATATGTCTCGATCTCAAAGGGTTGTTGCAGGTATGGTATTGAAAGTACTGGGGTTGAGAAAAAACATTGATTCAAATCATCGAACACTTGTTGTTGGGACCAGCCCCACACAAATATTTCCTTACCACCACCCCTGTTTATTTGGTTGAGGGCCCATGCAATATGGGAGAATCCCTACATGAACCTGCGGTAGAAATTGGCAAGGCCCAAGAAGTTCTGAAGCTCAGTGAGTGTGGTTGGGGTTGGCGAGTCACGGATGACTTGGATCTTGGTTGGATCCACATGTATGCCATGATGATCAATGATGTAGCCCAGGTAATGGACCCTACCCATGTCGAACGATCATTTTTCCAGGTTGTCGTATAGCTTGTGTTGTTGCAGGGTGTGCAGAACCTATTGAATATGCTGCAAGTGTTTGGCCCAAGTCTTGTTGTAAATGAGAATGTCATCCATATACACCACTACAAATGTATTGGTGAATGGTCGCAAGATATCATCCATCATCCTCATCAAAGTGGTTGTAGAATTTTTCAAACCAAAGGGCATGACCAACCATTCAAAAAGGCCTTCCTTTGACTTGAAGGTGATCTTCCATACATCTGTCTTTTCTATTGGGACCTGGTGGTAGCCAGACTTCAGATCAGACTTACTGAAGTATTTGTCCCCCGTGATTTGATCAAGGAGGTCGTCAATTCAATGAATCGAGTACCATTTTTTTACAGTGATTTTATTCAGAGCCCGGTAATCAATGCAGAGTTGTCAGGTTCCATCTTTCTTTTGTACCAACATGATTGGGCTCCCACAAGGTGATGAGCTAGGATGGATGTGCCCCTTGCGGATCAGTTCTTATATCTATCGCTTGATCTCTTTATTCTCTAATAGAGGGCCATGATAGACTGGCCCATTGGGTAGCGGTGTGTCAGGTGTCAAATCGATGGGGTGCTTGACCTGGCAGTGCATAGGTACCCCTATAGGTTAGGAGAATATATCTAAGTATTCTTCCATGACCTTATCTACTTGCTTCTATTGTGTGGAGAGGTCGACTGCAGAGACCCTAGATGTGGTTGTGATCTTTCGCTTATTTTGAGAGAGAATCACAAAGAAGACAAACTTCCCCATCTGAGAGATGACCTTATTGCATTTCTTAGCAGAGATCAAGGAAATAACACTAGGTGGGACTGCCTCGGGTATCCTGTACAATTTCTTATTCAAAGTAATAATAACACTATGATGCCTATCAAGCCTAGACTCATATACAACATGATGTTTCCATAAATAAGGTTGGCCCAAAATAACATCACAAACTTCGAGAGGAGCAACATCACACAAAACCTCATCTTTGAAAGGCTTGATCCCGTATGACAGTCGACACTATTGGTTGACACGGAGATCACTTCCTTGGTGGAGCCATCCAATGGTGTAGGGTTTTGGGTGTGGTGATTTCGGTAGGGCCAGCCGCTTGATGACCTCTGTTGAGATGAGGTTCTTCTAGCTACCACTATCAAAGATAAAGTGCAGTGGGGTGCCTTTTACCCACATCTGTGAATGGAAGAGGCACTCTCCTTCTTCTGGCTCGTCTCGTTCACTAGGATGGACCTTGTTGGTAGCAATGGTGGCACTAGGTTCCGTGTCAATGATCTCTATTCCCCTTTATGGTTCTGTCTCAAATTCATAATCTGCATTTGATTAAGAGGCTTTCACTTCGTCCACAAGTGACTTCTTTGAACAACAGTAAGTATTTTTATGCCAAGGGCTCTTATGAAAGTCGCACCACTTCCCGATATCTTTCTTTGTATTTCTGGTGTCCTTCTTTACTTGCATCTTGGAATGTTTGTCCTGATGCTATCCATATTTTCTCTGCCCTTCGTTCTATGGGTTGGGGCCACCCTTTCCTACCTTTTGTTGTGAGGGGTTCCTAGGCCCAAATTGTTGCGTCTTTTGTTTGAGCTTCTACTTGATTTTGACGGCATATCAGTAGGCCACTCCCAAGGATGAGATGTTGATAAATTCCATTTTGGTTTGTATGTATCTATGCAGAGCACCATGATACCTGAGCACCATATGTCACTCTGAATCTTTGATACCTAGCTTGGTCCGCAAGGTATGGAAGATATTTGTGAAATTTGGCACTGCTTGGTCTCTTTCTTGCCACGGTGTGGTCCATTTGGTATATAGGTCATCATAACTTATGAAAAGGTAGTATTTTTCCTTAATAGCATCCCTAAAGGATTCCTAGGTGGTCATGAATATAAATAATGAGTGTTCCTTTGTTTCCTTTTTCTCATATAAAGTTTCCCACCAATCTTTGACATGGGGAACGACTTTGAGGAGTGAAAAAGTAATATTTTATGTATTCAAAAAGTTACGGAAAGAAAAATACCCTTCTATTAGATTCAACCACTTGTCTACAACAACTATCTCTATCTAACCTTCAAATATAGGAATATCAAAGTTTATTTGTACCTTGAAGGGGGTGGCACCTCCGTTCGAAGAAGATGCGTTGCATGTAGGTAGCTGCCAAAGGATTTGTGCGAAACTATTCATCATCGCATTCCTTTGTTGCGTGAGGGATTCCTCAATCAATAGTTTGAAAGGATGTCCTATCCCTTCATCTTTATTTTCTACTACCATGAGAGGTTTCTTGGGCGTGTGAGAGATTTTGTCCTCAAGAGAAACAATCTCGAGACCCAACTCTTTGTACTCCGACCTCGTTGGGGAGATGCATTAAGACGACAAGGAGTAGACCGCTCTGATACCACTGATCCATATTTTATGAGAAGAAATAAATGAATACAGATTATTAACATGTTCTTAACACAAAATAATAGAGATACAGTAAAACTGGTTTTCTATTCAATAACAAAATAAGATGAAACAGTAAAATGTAGCGAAAACAAGCTTGTTGGAATGGTGGCAGCTTATCTCTGAGAAGAGATGTGACGGCTACGCTCATTCGCCAGAAGATCATTACAATGAGGCTTTGAAGGAATTTTTACAATAAGCAGGAATGTCAAAAACCATAGACATCCAAAAAATTAACCCTAGGAGATGAAGCGCCAAAAGTCATTTGGGCCCCATTTGGGTAAGTTAGTACATCAACTTCCCAGGGTCATAACTTTTGCATATGATCTCCATTTTAGGCGTATGATAGCCCGTTGGAAAGGTAACGTCGAGGAGATTCATTTTAGGAACAATATCAAAGGAACTTACATATTTAAAACCATTTTTCCCAAAAAAAAAAACATCGTTTAGGGCCTCAAAACGGCTCCGGAAGTGAAAACTGCTAAAAATAGTAAATTACCAAAATTGCCAGAATTTTTTTTTGAGCCAGTTGGAAAAGGTGGGTCACCACCAATATACATCTGCATCAGGTTATAGTGTTCCAGGATATTTTACAGTTTCACCCTTGTTGCGTTGACACACATCACATTCAGCCACAAAATTACGAATGTCCTATTTCATACCCTCCCAGAAAAAAGAACATTTGACCCGGTCATATGTTTTGGTAAACCCAGAGTGCCCAACTATGGGTGTATCATGATGCTCAGAAAGTACCATGGATTTAAGTTTTGAATTTTTACTTAAATACAATTGGCATTTTAATCGAAGCTCGTCATTGAGCCAAGAGTACCCTGGGGAAACTAGAGAATTGGACTGCAATTGTTGTATCAGATGCAAACTTTTGGGATCGTGTAGCCATTCCTGTAGAATGACTTGGAGCCAATCTAGTACAATGAAAGACAGAGAAAAAAGAGACATTTCATCTTCATATTTTCTGGAAAGTGGATCAACAACCACATTGTCATTTCCATTTTTGTAAATTATCTCATAATCATATCCAAAGAGCTTAGTCACCCATTTTTTTTGCTCAGGGGACGAAAGGCGTTATTCCAAAAAATACTTGAGGCTTTGATGATTTTTCTTAATTTGGAAGCATTTCCCCAATAGATAAGGTCGCTAAAGATCCACGACATGCAGAATAGCTAACATTTCATTTTCATAGATTGATTTGCCCAAATTTCTCTCAGATAGTTGTTTGTTGGTAAAGGTCGAAGGATGACCCTCTTTCATAAGGAAAATGCCAATTCATTTCCCAAAGCATCACATTCCAAAAAAAAGTTCTTTGTGAAACCAGGAAGGGCCAAGATTGAAGTGGTGCACATGGCCATCTTCAAGGTTTGAAAAGCCTGAGCAACTATTGGAGTCCAAGTGAAATAATTCTTTTTAAGGAGTGTAGTGAGAGATGTTGCAATATTTTCATAATTCTTAACAAACTTGTGATAATAACTTGTTAAACCTATAAATCCCCTAAATCTTTTGATATTTTTTGGATGAGGCCAATATTACATAGCTTCAATCTTTTTAGGATCCACTCTGACGTCGTACTTTCCAACAAGATGACCCAAGTAATCTACTTCTGAGGCGACAAAAGCACATTTATATTGTTTGAGGAAATGTTTGTTTTGAGAGAGTATATGGAAAACTAAATCCACATGAGCAAGATTATTTGTCCAGGTTTTGTTGTAGATGAGGATATCATCAAAGAAAACTAACAAAAAGTGATGGAGAAAAGGATGGAAGACATGATTCATGAGGCTTTGGAAAGTGGATGGAGCATTACACAAGCCAAAGGGCATGACCAAAAACTCATAGTGGTCCTCATGAGTTATAAAGGTAGTCTTAGGATGTCTACCTCTTTCATATGGATCTGGTGGTAGCTCAAATGAAGGTCACGTTTAGTAAAGAACTAGGCGCCACTTAATTCATTCAAGAGGTCATCAATGACAGGAATGGGAAATATGTCTTTAATGGTGATTTTGTTGAGGGTGTGGAATTCAGGACACATGCGCCAAGAACCTTCTTTCCTAAGGACCATGACCATAGGAGAAGAGTAGGGGCTCGTACTAGGGAAGATAACACCTACGTTGAGTAGTTCTTGAACCATTTTCTCAATTTCATTCTTTTGGGAAAAGGAGTGACGATAGGGAGAGATATTGGGTGGAAGGCTTCCTGGGACAAGGGGAATGGAATGATCATGAACACCATGGGAAGGAGGGAGTCCCTGGGGAGTGGAAAAAAAAAATTGATGTTTAGAGAGGATGGATTTGAGGTCCTACGACATAGAGGGTGTCTCAGTGGCCTGGATGGCATGGAGTTGGGCAATAATGTCAGAATGACCTTTTTTTAGAAACGTTTCCATGAAATGGGAACTAATGATCTCCAAGGAACCAATGGTGACGCCTTGGAACTTATATTGTTGTCCCTCCTGGTCGAATTGCATGGTTAATTCCTTAAAATCCATGAGAATGGGACCCAAAGTCCTTAGCCATTCCGCACCCAAAACAATGTCACAACTACCCATGTCGATAGAAAACATATGAGATTTCAGATGGTAGTCACCAATTTGGAGACACGCATTTTCACAACGTCCTCCACATTTCATGGACACACCATTGGCAACCATGATTTGGAAATTATTGATTGCATGGATATAGAAATTAGTTTCTTGGGAAATGTGGGGATGAATAAAATTATGGGTGCTTCCACTATCAACAAGAATGATGAACTTCCTATTCTTGATCTAACCAATTATGTTGAGGGTTTGGGGAGCAGAGAAGCTAGTGAGAGTATTTAGGGAAATGACCGGTTCTACTTCAGGAGGGTCTGAGGGAGGGATTATGTCTATGGGTTCAAGTGACACAGACACAAGGGGAGCCTCAACATCCTCTGAGACAGCCATAAAAATATTTTTTTCCTTACACTTGTGTCCCAGCAAATATTTTTCATCACAATTATAACAAAGGCCTTTGAGTTGGCATTCAAAAATTTCGTCCCTAGTCAATTTCTGGATCTTTAGTGGAGTAGAAGGAGGAGTGGGTGTTACTAGTTTAGTGCAAGGAATAAAGGAGGGTTTGTGGTTTTGAGAAGAGACAACCTGTTGTGCTTCCTTATCTCTTTTAGTAGAGTCAACCCAACTCCAAGGCTGAGCCATGAGAACATGAGCACAAATCTCATCCTTGAGGCCACTGATAAAACATTCTTGGAGAAAAGCATCATACATGGCCTGTGTACACAAATCCATTCACTCAAAAGAATCTATAAATTCTTCCATTGTGCCAGATTGTTTCAACTTTTTAAAATGAGCTAAATGGTTGGTGTCAGTGTCAAAGCATTCATAAATCTCTGCCACAAAGTGTGTACAAGACACATACCCTTGGCGGGCATTTTTTCTCCATTGCCAGCATTCTTGATCTATATGGAGAACACCATACCAGAGTTTGGCCAACGCATATATAATTCCATACAAAGAGAAATAATGTTCCATTTGAGTTACCCAGCCAGTGGGATTCAATCCATCAAATTTGGTCACATCCGCACGAGGAAGGCATAGGTCATGCTGAAAATGATGAGGCTGAAAATTCTAGGAATGAGAGGAAGTTTCACCTTCGGTATGCAAAGGTGGGTCAAATAAGGGAATATTTGCATGGATATGCATCTTAACGCAGATTGTCGTAGCAGTAGATCCAAGCTGGGTAGTAATGCCTTGTTTGATCTCTTGTCTGATTTCCTCAATTGAGGTAGTGACTGAAGCTGCAATGGAGGAATTCATTTTTTGATTGATGGAGAGAATATTGGCATTGATCTATTGCACTTCTTGTTGGGTTTTTTTGAAATTAGAGTGCAAAGTATTGAAGCGAGCTTCCAAGTCTTGGCTATGGGTATGGGCCATGATGACTAGGGAACATGAAAAGGGGTGGGTGGGACCAAATATAAAATGGGTTATGAGTGAAGTGCATCACAACGATCAAGGTGATGAGGGGAATCCAATGGGATAAATCCCAAATAAGGGTGTTGGAAGAAGGTCGGGTCCACAAAAAACAAATTTGCTGAAAAATGATAGGTATGACTACGATCAGGGCGAAGAGAGAAAACCAATGGAATAGGCATCAAATAATGGTGCCAACAAGATCAATTTTGTCTTTTTTTTTTACTCCTGCGGAGTTATACTCCGATATGAAGAATATTGCAATGATGAAATCTCCAAATGCTTAACAAGAAGAAATGTGTAGTAATTTCGTAACTCAAATGCAGGAGATAGAGTTGTGTCGCAATATATCTTATATGTTCTATTTTCATTTCCATCCCAAGGGTTAGGTATTCAAGGGTTCTACAGGCAAGGGTTTCCCTTGTTTTATATATCTTTGATATATGTACGGGGTCCAACAGTAGTACTCGGCCCAATATATCAAGGAACCAACTAAGGAGGCTAGACCATACCCTTAGTCATACTACCTGACCACCCAGGTACTAAAGAGTATCTTCCCGAGTGTTGTTCTCAGTGGAACTATAGAAATTAGGCGACCGATCGATTTATCTACAGAGGGCTTCAAGATATCTAGGTCGATCCATATATAGGTATTGTTTGATGCGCTACCACTCGAAGGGGTACTAACAGGGGTTACAAGGGTGGCCAACAGATGTGCACTTAAGTACCACTTGTGTTTCCTGTGTGTATGAATCCTCGACTGCGGGTTTATGCACATAATGACAGATATATGTAGCTTAAATACGTTGGAATACATCTCTACCTTGAAAAAAATTAACCCACAATTTTTTACTGAGCAAGGTGCTCTGATACCACTTGTAATATTCCAGATATGAAAAGTATGCAGAACAAAAATAAATAGCTAGAAATGGCAGATGAACAACAATATAACCAAAAAAACACCACGATAATACCAAAATGATAACAAAATAACACTATAAATAACACTTTGATTACCAAGAGCAATGTTCACTTGCCTCTTCGAGGGGGCAACCTCCCGCAGAGTAGATATCTATTACAATAATATCCAAGACAAAATTTATTATACCCTCGACTCCTATTTATACTAAATATGTCTATCAAAAGAACCATCTAGAGGAAGATCCTTCTAGAAGCGAAAGCTTCTATTAGGTCTTCTTACATTGGAATTATTCTTCCTTATTGCTAGGCCTTATTAATATTGACCTTTATTACATGGAAATATATGAGGGGTTAGGTCCCTAACATTCCTACTTCTTCAATTCTTTCAGCCACTTGTTTGTTTGAATTCTGATTATCTTCTTGATATTTTTGTCGCTGACCTTTCACTAACTCATTATCCTTTCTTAACTTTGAGAGTTCTAATTAAGTGTCCATGTTTTCCAAGATTAACTTCTCCAATTATTTATTTAAGTAATCAAATTCAGCTTCTTGAACATCACATATATTTTCTTTCTCATATAACTGGATTTTCGTTATTTCTTCTGTATTTTTTTCTTTTCTGATTCTTTCTTTAGAAAAGAAGTTTGTTCTTCAATTATTTTAGAACATTGATTCTTTTCTTTTAGTTTTCTTTCTATTAGTTCATTTTTTTTTTACGCTTCTTCAATTTGGACTTCATTTGTTTTTTCTTTCTCTTCAAATTTTCATAATTGCTCCTTTAGTAACATATTCTCTCCTCTAAGATTTGTGATTTCATCTTGATCATGGATAGGTTCTCTTCTATGTTGAGTTGTCTCATCTTTATACTTCGACAATTCACCTTTCAACTTTCTATTCTTTTATTTGAGCCTTTCAATTTATTCTAAGGCATATATGAGTTTTTCTTCAAGGTTCACTTAAGCATCAATCTCATGATTGTATTCTACCTCGTTATCACTGTTATCAGAAAAAATATTGTCCTTATTGGAATATATATTCTCCCCCTATCTATTAGATTTATTTTATTTTCATCATTTTTGGAATCATCTTAATCATTGTTTTTTCCAATTTTTAAATAGGAACATATGGTTTCAAGGTGTTCTACTTGTTCACAATTAAATCAGACTCGCCTTTGTATTTTTGCATGTTTATGGCTCCTTGATTTACATGAAGATCTTGTATCTTGTCCCAGAGTTGTTTGGATGAAGTGCATTGTCCCACTTTAACTTTCATCGAATTAGGTAAAACATCCAGGATGGCATCCATTTCTATTTTGTTTTTCCTTCTTAATTCCTTCTTGGTTGAAGTCTTCAGAGGTTTCTTTGAAGTGATGTATCCTATAAAAATTGATTTCAAAACGTTAAACCCATGTTCTTGTAAAAATACTTTCATCCTTATATTCCACATCTCATAGTTTTGACTATCAAATATTGGTGTTCCATTATTTGTGCACTCCATGATCTACCTTCTAGTGGTTAGACTAATTCTGAAGGACCTACTCTAATCCCAATTGTTGAACTATTAAACAATAATGAGAGGGGGGTTGAATCAATATTGCAAAAAGTATTACAATGTTTCACTTTAATACTTTAATTAGTCAATACATAATCATTCATAAGTGTTGTAGAAATTTATCCATGTTATTAGAGATCGGCTTAAAATCTCAGTACACATAAATTTTAATGTGGAAAACCAAATGGGAGAAAACCACAAAAATTGTTTGTATAAAATTAATATTTCATTTAGTTTATGAGAACCCACTCAAGGAGGCTACAACCCCATGGATTTACCATCACCAATTACAAGGAGGCACCAACTCCCCAACTTTACCAGCACCAACTAGAAGGAGGAACCAACCCTTGATTTACAGGCACCAACTTGAAGGAAGCTCGAACTCCCTAATTTACCAACATCAACTGAAAGGAGGAAGCAACCCCCTGAATTTATGAGCACCAACTCAAAGGAAGTCACAACTTCCCTACAAGAACTAACCTGCTAACTGAAGACATTGATCTTCCTGACCACCACCCTACCTGTTGGGTATGTGTTATATTCTTTGCATGTGTGTGAGTGGGTGTGTCAGATTCGACAATTGCATCTGAAAATCCCAACTTCCTTTGTTTTTTGTGTCATGTGCGCTGGGTGCTTCCTAGGGGGTTCCCAGGGGGGGGGCAGGTATGGACCCCCCTTGGTTACGTGCAGTGTTCGGGGCAATGCCCTGAAATTTGTTTTTGGGCGGTATTTGCTATTTTTAGCGGATTTTGCTATATTTTGTGGTTTTGTAATTTAATCCCAGATTAATGGATTAGGGTTTTGGTAGCTACGAAATACCTAAATATATTTTATATATTGTATGGTAAATGGTTAAATTAATACAATAAAGAGTTGAAATTTTTTCTCCCAGTTAAGGGTTTCCGGTGTAAATCTTTGTGTACTATGTGTATGAGCCATTGATTAATTTCTATTTTTCTTAAGAATCTATATGCATTTCTTTACTTCATAGGTTTTAAAATTACATGTGGTATCAAAGATCGTTTTTGGCTTCAGAGGGACACCTTTGTTGCTGAGGGTTTGGCTCGGTCTTGATAGATCAAGTTTATCTTGGGTCTGTGATAAACCTAGGTTTAGTGGGAGATTTTGCAGCGGTTATTCGAGTGTAGAAAGAGGAATGGCGAGCTATTCTAGAATCGATATAGAGAATTTCAACGGTAAAAATTTTGAGCTATGGAATCTCAAGATGGAGGACCTCCTTGTAGACAAATAATAATGGATAGTTGTGGATCCTAGTACACAACCTACTGGTACGCAACCTACTGGCACATAGACGACTGGTACACAACCTACTAGAAAAAAAAAACTACTACTACACCACCTACTGGTATGTCGAAGGAAGATTGGGAGAAGTTGGACATAAGAGCAAGGAGTACTATTCGACTCTGCCTCACAGATTCAGTTCTCAGGAGAATCTACAGCCAAGGATGATGGAATAAGTTAGGGAATTTGTATCAATCAAAGTCCCTGGTAAACAAGTTGTTTCTTCGAAATAAGTTGTATCATCTTAGCATGAAAGATGGAGATTCTGTGACAGACCATCTAAATTCCTTTAATACTCTAGTAAGTCATTGTATCTTTGTTAATATTACGATTGCAGAAGAATACAAGTGTATTACTTTGTTATGTTCTTTTCCAGACTCTTGGTATAATATGGTTATAGCAATTGGTAGTACCACTCAATCTACATTGAAGTATGAGGATGTAGTTGCATCTTGTTATCTAAAGAGATGAGGTGGAAAATCATGGATGGTCATAGCACATATTCTTTATTTGTAAGAGGTCGTACTCAAGACAAGAATATTGGTAAGTCTTCAGGGGGGAGATTTAAATCTACAGGTAGATCTAAGTCTCTAGGAAAATCTTTGAGGAAATGGTAGAAGTGTGGTAAAATAGGGCATTATAAGAAAGATTGCAAGTCTAAGAAGGTTGATAAACCAAAGGGATCTGATAGTACCTCTTCGACAAAGGAAAACACCTCCACTGAAGAAGTGATGGGTGTTCTATATGCACTTAAAACACACTAAAAAGCCTCAATTAAATTGTCAACTCAGGGTAAGTAAACTTTGAGTTGTAGCAAAATATATGCCAAAGGTAGAAGGATTGGTAGTATTATAGTCTAAATAAGGAAGTTCCTATCTAAGGGATAATCTACTCAAGCAAGGACAACTAATGATCAAATTCTACTAAGAAACTCAAACTATGTACCCTAAGTAACCTTTGAACGAAGGATCGATGGATAGTTCTAAGAAAGAAAATGGAAACCTTAGTTAAAGAAAACTAAATGAATCATAATGATAAGCAAAAGAAATTTATTCATCTAATAAGCAATAGCAAACTACTTTCACTAGCCTACTTAAATTCAATAAGAAATTATCATATGAAAGCAAGAAAATGGATAATCAAGCAACTAACCTATCAAAGCAAGTAAACAACTAACTAGCCTAGGATGACTTCTGCAATAAGTAAATTAATCAATAAGAAACTAACTAAGCTAAGAGACAAGTGAACTCTACTCTTAATTTAAATTTCACAATTATTTCTAATTTACAAAAGGAAATCTACTAAATTGAAAGCAAGAGGAATTAACAACTAATATTTAATCTATGATAAGAAAACTACTCTTTAATCTACCAAAGCAAGAATACTATCTATCCTACAACAACAAGAAAACTATCTTCTGATCTATGAAAGCAATAAACTATCTTCTAATCTATGAAAACTCAAATATAGTGTTGATGGTTGTGTTAATGTCTCCATTGTCTTATAATATCATGATGGCACTTCACAATGAAAGATAATTCAGGAGGGATAAAGTCGATATTGAATTCAGTAGCAAAATGAAAAGTGTGAATTAGGCAATCCAGTGAGAACTTAGCCATTATGAAAACAACGTCAATTATCCTGCATATCCATGTGATTATTTAATCATGCATTAATCATCAACAGTTATAAAGAGATTATTCTATGAAATTCAATTTCACTCTATACTACGTAAGAAAATTCATACTATACGAAATTCAATCATTAACTACAAATTGAAATTACAACATAAATCTAAGAAATAAATTGCATGAAGTAAGCTAAACTAGTTCTATTTAATAATTCAAATTGCAAAAAGAAGAAATACTCATAAACAAAAATTAAACATTATTCTATCATATGACAAGTAAGTAAATTAATTAACAACTAGATAACCAAAAACTAAATAGTAATTGAATAAGCAATCTAAAAACGAAAACTAGAACTAATACTATCCATCCACCGAAGCTTTGTCAAAGAAAACATGAATTAAAATTATGTTCTAAAACTTTGTTTTAAACTCTATTTTAAACTTTGTTTCAACATAAAGAAATCTTAGTCTATCATCTAATCACACATGGGTTTAGTGTCTATGCTTGCAAGATTTCTTCTACTAACTAAAAATTCATTACATATCAACAATATCCTTCATAAAAACCTGCAAAAGGAAACTAAGACAATTAAGCTATAACAACAATTTATACAGTGAGAAAACAAAATAACACTTCATGTACAGGAAAAGAAATAAAAATAAATCTATGCTACTTAATTCATAAGAAAAATCATAGGATAGTTACCCAAACTACTGGTGGGCCCCCGAGCAAGTCATGGTCACTCCTCAAATTCACACCATGAACTTCAACAAAGCGATTTCACCATTAAAACTAAAAACCCAGGTTTTACATAGTCTGGCAAAATGAAAATGTCAAAACAGAGCTAAAATTGTCTTTGTCTCTAGCACACGACTTCTTGAACTTCTTAACTATTGTCTGACCACTGAGGTGGTATTTGTAAGTTTTACAAAATGAGAGGTTGACCATTGGAGGGTCGATCCTCTTCTAAAAACAATAAATTGCATTTAAGATGCCCTAACTGCTGAAATGAGGTGAGCCAATAATTGCCCAACATAACAACCCAAATCGAGCTGTCAAGAGTTCAGTAGTTGTGGGGCACAAGCACGAGAAAAACCCATGTCTCTGCTTCTCCCATCATTGGCCACCAATACCATAACCGCCAAATCGCCCATCGTTTTTCTACAGGACAGAGTGTCGGACGGAGTGCGAGATGGAGTATCGGACTAAGTGCCAGATGGAGTATCGGACTGAGTGTCGGAAGAAAAACCAAGATGTGATTTTGCCTTGTGACACCAAAAAATGTGAATTAGATTCTTGGAAACATAAAATCATACTGAATTACACTCAAGATTATCATAAAACATGAATTATGCATACCTGGTGTGGATCATAGTGTTTGGCACAAAATATATTCAAAAACTTCTTCAAAACATGAAAATGCATATATAGATTCAACAAAAGTATCTAATTAACATCATAAAATCGATCATATCATGGGCCCAACATTACCCCCACACTTATGATTTTGCAGGTTCCAGTGAAACAAAAAATAAATTTCCCCTCATGACTAAGCTTGTTGAGGAGGATCAACTTTAGAAGCTTCTCCTTCTTGATGTGAATACTTTTCCTTATGCTTCTTGTGTTGCTTCAATTGTGATCTGGGGCTATGGTTGGATTTGGTCATCTCATCAACCAACCGTTGAAGGGAGTTTACCTTTTCTTGGACGATTGCATTATCATGGTAAAGATGTGTGTCTATTGTCTTCCTTTCTTCCAACTGTTCCATAAGATGAAAATTCACTTTTTGTAGCTTCTCAATGGCTGGGACAGAATCAGTGATCTTGGACGAAGTCTTACACCCTTTGAAATATGTGGACTATATATCATTCTTAGGATCCGGGGTAGGCATTGTTAAAGTAGGAGTAATAGGGGGTTGATAAGGAGAGACACATTCTGATTTTGTCTTTCTTTGGGGCTCTAATTCCTTTGCAGAAACTTCCCTAAGTCTCTTGTGAGGGCAATCAAGATTAGAGGACACTTGGGTAGGGTTGGAAGTAGGCAGGGGTTTTGCATAAGGTTTTTCTTTTTTGCTCTGGGTTCTCTTTCAAAAGTTTCCTTTATCAAATCGATTGGCTCCTCTCCTGTTTGTGGGAATTGTAGGAAAGTCTTGTTGAATCACTTCTTGGATATTTTTAGGTGTGGGATCAAGAGATATTGAAGGCATCTAAAGATTAGAAATAAGCTTCCTTTGATCTTTACTCTTGGTCTTTTTACCCAATGAGGATGCAGGGGTGCCAACAAGATTTTTGAATTGTTCCAGTAAAGAAATAGTTTGTGCAAGGGGGTTTGGAGTCCTTGGAGAGCGGGGCTTGGATGGATAAATGGTCCTTAAACCAAGTGTCTTTTTTATAGTCTTAATTGTCAAGTGAGGTTTTTCAAATTGATAGATGAATGCATCCCAAGTTTTCCCCTGTTTCTCTAATTTGGCTAGGACAAGGAGTTTGATTAGGCCATGGTGAAAGAGGTTGTTTTGGGGGTTAGTTACATTCTTCCTCACTTGAGAGGACATCTTCTCCAAGATCTTTATAAAGTAGAAGGGAAAATTCAAAGGTTTGTTGAACTGAAAATGAGATAGCAATCTAAAATGACAGGATTTGAAAGTGGAATATCTACCTTCGCATGTGATCAACTTGGTGATGACTATGAGAGGGTTGATCAATTCTTCTTTTATCCATTCCCTAGAATATCCTTTTTCTCCTGAGATGTTCTGGAATTCGGGGTTAAAAACCATGTTATAACTTGAGCACATCAGCTGGTGGTTTTTTAACCATCTATCTCCCATTATTGGAAGCTTCGTGGCTACAACAATGGACTCTTCTAAGACCCCAAAGGTGAGAGACCCTACGCATGTCGTCTTCTGATCAAAACATAGGGAAAATTGAATGGATATTCCATCATCATGGCCCTCCAAGTGTGATAAGAATGGCCCCTATCCTGCACACAAAAACACCTCTCTACACTTTGCAAACTCAAGAATGTCGAAAATATTTTCATAGGAAGAGGGTTCATACCTCTTGGGAATTGTGATAAGGTGAAGAAATAGATAGAGGAAAAATTCACCAAGAGAGGGTGCAATTGGGCCAAGGAATGACACAAATTGAGCAAGGGTAGAGCGCAATTTGAAAAGGGTAAGGAATGATAGAGGCTGAGAGCATTCTCTAAGACAAGGGCAATGCAAATGGCAGAGGTTAATTGGAATAATAGGTAACCTCGGCCCGTATTTGAATGCACCTAGGGTGGAGTTGGTTGCACACATGCACATAAGAGTTTCCTTGTGTGGGCAATTTCAAAGTCAAAGGCACGTTTTGGGGGGAAAATGATGCGCAATTAGATCAATGTCCAAGTATTTGGCTTGGACATTTGATCATGAACATATCTAAAGCATCCTCAATCAATTTCCTTCAACCAATTTAATTAAATGTCATTGAATTCTGGTTATCTGAAATTGTGGATAGTTGTTGATGTGTAACTTCATATGGCACTTCATTTGTCACCTCATATGGCACTTCATATGACACCTCTATGTTAAATACATTTCTACCTCTTGTAATGGATAGCCTGCAATATTGAAATGTTTTTGACAATAACAATGGTTAAGAGTAGAGGAAGAATGCTCCTTTGTTGTTGATTTTTCTACCATGCTCACTCAATCCTCTTGCATAGGACATGAAATTTCAAACCTACAATGTACAACATGTAACAAAAAATAAACCAATAGAGTGGTTTGTTAAGTATGTGTTCAACAATTTATAGCACACGGGAGTTTAGCATTTAAAAAATAAAATGATTGTTGATGTAATAACCTGTATCATGGAAATAATACAAAAAAATTACAAATGTTTACTTCTCTAGGCAATGATTATTTGTCAACACATGAACCCCTCCCCCACACCTAAGTATTGTGACACCTCACAATCAAAATGATAGGAAACCATTCAATTCTCCCAGTAGCCGAAGATTTACAGTTTGTAAAGTGTAAAGATAAATTTTACAGATTGGTCTGACGAGACGGTTAAAATATGGCCCCACCTATAGGATAAAAGATCCTCTATATAGATAAGAAGAGGTAGGCAAGAGAGTTTCAATATAGTCTTAGATTTCGTTCCCAATGGAAAGTTTATGGAGTTCATTAACCTTAGCTTAACCATACATACTTCATGTCATATTTATCTGCAAGTAATATCGTACATCACGACAACTTTAAATTTATTATTTATTTTTGTGTCAGATTACCATCCTCGCTAGGTAGAATTCCCTGGTTCTAGCAAGCCTATTCAATACTCTGACAGGTTTACCTAGTCATACTACAGGCTGGTACCTGCTTCCAGCAAACTTATTCAGTATCCCGACGGGTTAGCCTCTTACACCCTCAGAGACTGGTCCTCCATCTTTTAATATTTTAGTATAATATTGCTTTATGCAAGAAGATGGGGGAACAACTCTGAAAACAACTTTTATTTATTTTTTCAATTGGGATGGTATTTATGTTAGAGGATGACTTTCCCTTATATTGCTTAGTGATTGTCCCAATGTAAGGGGTACTTAAGTGGGCGTGGCCTATCTAAATATATGATATAATCAAGCGATTTAGTGTGTAGTGGATGGTACCATTGAGAAAGAACAGAAAGGTATCTCTAGGCTCAACTCACTTTCTTCGTTTGTAGTTATTGCGATGTTCCCATGACTAACCGCTAATTAGACCTCCTTTTTACTCTTTAACAAAGACACTTTACTCACTTACTCAGGTTTCTTGGAAAACATTGTACGAGAGACCTCTAAGATTGATGGTTATGGTATCACTTCCTTATACAGTGGTGAAGAGTTTCAAGAGCAACTGCTTTGGAATGCCTTAAGAAAATGAAATATTTTACAAAAATATGGCTAATTACAGCAAGTCAATATTCATTTGATGCTTAGCAGACAACAAAATTCAATTGTAACAATGTTGTGAAGAGAAATCCTTCTTTTATATTTCCTTGAAACTTTCTCCTCCTGGTGAAATAAATACTTACAAAAATCTCTAGAATCAAAATTGAAAAACTATTTACATGTGTACAGTAGAAAATTCATTAAACTTTTCAAGAACAAGGGGGTACTTCTCCATCTACTAAGGTCGATGCTTTGTTAGTTGACATGGCCTGTAGAAAATCCTCTTTGTAAATGGGCTTATGATAAAATTTGAGCCGGTGTCCATTTACTACAAAGGAGACTTGTACATCATCAATTGTTATGATTTTTACAGATCCATTGTCATATACAGTGTCTACCTCATAAGGGCCCAAACATCGGGTGGTGAGTTTTCCTTTGAAGGTTTTAAATCGAGAATCAAACAACAAAGCCCAATCACTAGGTTGGAAGTGTTTCTTCTTATTAAACTTTTCATGCCACTTTCTCATCTAGTTTTGGACTAATATTGTTCGTTGGATGGCATCTTGCCTGATTTCATCCAACTCATTTAATTGCAGGGCTCGCTGCGTCTGAGCCTCATCTAAGTTTAATCCCAATTTTACATCAATATGGGAGTTCCTTACTTGGAATTCTATTGGTAGAAGTACTTGTTTCCCGTACACTAGCTCATAAGCGATATGCCCAGTGGTGTTCCTCCAAGTCGTCTGATATGCCCAAAAAGCCTCTGGAATCCTATCATCCCAATCTCGGTGATGTAATTGAATAACCTTGGTTAGGATAGATTCTGAAACTTTGTTTGTATATTCTACCTGACCATTGGCTTGCGGGTGATATGGAGAATATTTACACTGTTTAATCCCATATTTCTCTGTTAGCTCTTTCATCAGCTTGGAATTGAATTGAGTTCCCTGGTCCATAACAATTTCACGAGGGACACCGAAGTGGGTAAATATGTCTTCATATATGAATTCGACAACAAACATTTATGTAGCCCTAAATAGGGATTTTTCCTCTACCTAGTTGGTCACATAGTCCGTACGAACCAAAGTGTAGTTTTTTTTATGGGACATGGGTGAAATTGGTACTACAAAGTCAAGGGCCCATTTTTTGAAGGGTTCTGTTAGCGATAAAAAATGCATCGGCATTTTTGAAAGAACGATGCCTAATATTGTAGGGAAATTTTTGATAGCTTCCTGAGATCCAAATGCAGATCTGAAAGCATCATTGTAAAGTTCAGGATTTGTATATGTCGATCGACTATTTAAGCATGCAAAACGGACTCTCCTTGATTGAGAAATTTGATTTTGAAAAAATCTGCGCTTTCACCAGCGCAGAAGGCAAAATTATAACTAGTTAGTTGTTGAAAGCTTCGCCTTTCAACAGCTAAGGAGCATATTTTCAGGTAAGTTAGTTGTTGAAAGCCTGTCACGGCCAGAATAGCCAAATTTTCGCCCAGATCAGGATTTTTTGGGTTTGAATGATTTGAATTCTTCTTCAATAAGCTGGTTATGATTTATCAAATCAAAATCTGAAGGCCATTCTTGGAGATGAAAGTCAAAAGGGAATTTTTTTACTAGATTTGGTGATTTTCAAGGGGAAAATGATAGGAATTTTTGGCACACATCATCAAATTCGAATTCCACTTTCAAAGGAACAGATAAAAGAGCCTTGGAAGGCTAGGCTACACTTCATAAACTTTCAACCAATGTTTGAAGACCAAAAGATAGAGGTTGACCTCATCTTGAGGATCTCTCCTTATCTTTTGTGAATCAGTTTTGACTTTCTATTTTTAGAATATCAGATCCATTGTTTTAGGATCTGAAAATTGATTGTAATAGGCTATAAATGCTTCTTTTTGCTAAGAGTCAAAGGGTTCAATCTTGGATACATTTGGCCTATGTACTTAGACTCTTATTTTGATATGAATCACAATTTTCTTTTGCTACTAATATCAGATTTTCTCATGTGTTTCATTGCTCTGTAATTCGATTCAATTTAGCTCAGCTATTAAGA
>SNQJ01S0026649.1:40731-58863 GCA_010110895.2 Picea sitchensis | reverse complement strand
AGCCATCCTCAGTTATCCCATTGATCCACACACATTGATTATTGATTTCTTAAGTTACCAAGCATTCTTAGCCTACAACCCTAAGGAGTTTCTTGGAGTGATAACAGGTTCTATCATAACTTGGGCATGCAAAGGCATTTCGTTGGCTGACATAGGTCTTCCTATCCTTTGGAAACTATCACAACTTCTCACATACTTGGAAGCATATTTGAAAATGCTAGGCCAATAGTAACCTAAATGTACCACCTTATATGTTGTGCGTTTGTCAGAAAAATGACCACCACATGGTCCATCATGAAAACTTCATAGTCTTTCTAGTACCTCATCCTCTCGGACATATCTATGAATAATCAAATAAGGACCTGTGAAAAAATGGTCATGGCCATCCCAAGAGAAATTAGATTTCTGTGTAATAATTTTATGCTTTTCATGAGGTGACAAATGAGATGGTAACTTCCTAGTAGCCAGATAGTTTTCCATATCTACAAACCATGGGGTATTGACAGAGAGGGAAAAAAGGTGCTCGTCTATGAAACTATCATCTATAGGGATATCATCATCATCCTCATTTTTTATTCATGAAAGAAAATCAACTACCATGTTATCCTTTCCAGGTCGTTCAAGCATAGTGATATTAAATTCTTTCAATAACAGGAGCCACCTAGTCACTCAGCCATTAGTTATGGGTTTATTCATGAGAAATCTAATGGCGGAATGGTTTGTATGTACGAATACTTCATAACCTGTAATGTAATGACAAAACTTGTCGATAGCATGAACAACTGCCAGGAATTCATTCTCGGTAACTATGTAATTTAACTCAGTAGGGGACAATTTATTTCTCACAAAATAAATGGCATAGGATTGTTGGTCATCTTTCTTCCATAATAATCCTCCTATTGCGGTGTCGGAGGCATCAGTGGATATGTGAAATAGGAGAGTCCAATTGGGCCCTCTAATAATGGGTGCCATAGAAAACTTACCTTTCAAGGTTTCAAAGGTAGTTTTCACTACTCAGTTCAAACAAAATCAACATCTTTTATTACCAATCCAAACATAGGTGCAACAATCTTTGTAAATTTTTCAATAAATCACATGTGTGTGTGTGGGCATGTTAGATTCGACAATTGCATGTGATGATCCCAACTTCCTTTGTCGTTTGTGTTGTGTGCACCGGGCGCTTCCTAGGGGGGTCCCAGGGGGGTCCAGGTATGCCCCCCCCCTGGGTTACATGCAGCGTTCGGGGAAGCGCCTCAAAATTATTTTTTTGTGCGGTATTTGCTATTTTTAGCAGATTTTGCTATTTTTTGTGGTTTTCTAAATCAATCTTAGATTAAGGGATTAGGGTTTTGGTAGCTACAAAAAACCTAAAAACATTTTATATATTGTATGGTAAATGATGAAACTAATACAATAAAGAGTTGAAAGTTTTTCTCTCGGTTAAGGGTTTATGGTGTAAATCTGTGTGTACTATGTGTATGAGCCATTGATTAATTTCTATTTTTATTAAGAATCTATATGCATTGCCTTACTTCATAGGTTTGAAACTTACATGTGGTATCAGAGATTGTTTTTGGCTTCAAAGGGACACCTTTGTTGCTAAGGGTTTGGCTCGTTCTTGATAGATCAAGTTTATCTTGGGTCTGTGATAAACCTAGGTTTAGTGGGAGCTTTTGCAATGGTTATCCAAGTGTATAAAGAGGAATGGAGACCTCTTCTATAATTGAGATAGAGAAGTTCAATGGTAAAAACTTTCAGCTATGGATTCTCAAGATGGAGGACCTCTTGTAGACAAAGAACAATGGATCGTTGTGGATCCTAGTACACATCCTATTGGTATGCAACCTACTAGCACATAGATGATTGGTACACAACCTACTATTACACAAACTGCTAGTACACCACCTACTAGTATGTCGAAGAAATATTGGGAGAAGTTGGACATAAGAGCAAGGAGTACTATTCAACTTTGCCTTTCATATTTGGTGTTGTTGAATGTCTCAAGAGAATCTACAGCCAAGGAACTATGGAATAAGTTAGGGAATTTGTATCAATCAAAGTCCCTGGTAAACAAGTTGTTTCTTTAAAAGAAGTTGTATCATCTTAGCATGGCAAATGGATATTCTGTGACAGAACATCTAAATTCCTTTAATACTCTAGTAAGTCAACATGTCTCTATTAATATTACGATTGCAGAGGAAGATAAGTATATTACTTTGTTATGTTCTTTTCCAGACTCTTGGTATAATCTGGTTGTACCAATTGGTACTACCACTCAATCTACATTGAAGTATGAGAATGTATTTGCATCCTTGTTATCTGAAGAGATGAGGCAGAAAAGCATGGATGGTCATAACACAGATTCTTTATTTGTAAGAGGTCGTACTCAAGATAGGAATCTTGGTAAGTCTTCAGGGGGGTGATCTAAATCTACAGGTAGATCTAAGTCTCCAGGAAAATCTTTGAGGAAATGTTGGAAGTGTGGTAAAACAGGGCATTATAAGAAATATTGCAAGTCTAAGAAGGTTGATAAACCAAAGGTATCTGATAGTACCTCTTCCACAGAGGTGAAAACCTCCACTGAAGAAGTGATGGCTATTCTATATGCACTAAAAACCCTCAATTAAATTGTCAACCCGGGATAAGTAAACTTAGAGTTGTAGAAAAATATATCCCAAGGTAGAAGGATTGGTAGTAGTATAGTCTAAATAAGGAAGTGGCTATCTAAGGGATAATCTACTCAAGCAAGGATAACTAATGATCAAACTCTACTAAGCAACTCAAACTATGTACCCTAATTAACCTTTGAAGGAAGAATCGATGGATAGTTCTAAGAAAGCTATTGGAAACCCTACTTGAAGCAAACTAATTGAATCATAATGATAAGCAAAATCAAGGTATTCATCTAATAAGCAATAACAAACTACTTAAACTAGCCTACTAAAATTCAATAAGAAATTATCATATGAAAGAAAGAAAATGGACAAGAAAGAAAGTAAACAACTAACTAGCCTAAGATGACTTCTGCAGCAAGTAAATTAATCAATAAGAAACTAACTAAGCTAAGAGACAAGTGAACTCTATTCTTAATTTAAATTTCAAAACTACTTCTAATTTACAAAAGGAAATCTACTAAATTGAAAGCAAGAGGAATTAACAACTAATCTTTAATCTATGATAAGAAAACTACTCTTTAATCTACCAAAGCAAGAAGACTATCTATCCTACAACAATAACAAAAATATCTTCTGATCTATGAAAGAAATAAACTATCTTCTAATCTATGAAAACTCAAATATAGTGTTGATGGTTGTGTGAATGTCTATGGTGTCTTATAATATCATGATGGTACTTAACAATGAAAGATAATTCAAGAGGGATAAACTCGATATTGACTTCAATAGCAAAATGAAAAGTGTGAATTAGGCAATCCAGTGAGAACTTAGCCATTATGAAAACAACATCAATTATCCTACATATAAATGTGATTATTTAATCATGCATTAATCATCAACAATTATAAAGAGATTATGCTATGAAATTCAATTTCACTCTATATTACGTAAGAAAATTCATACTATAGTAAATTCAATCATTAACTACAAATTGAAATTGAAACCTAAATCTAAGAAAGAAATTGCATGAAGTAAGCTAAACTAGTTCTATTTAATAATTCAGGTTGCAAAAAGAAGAAATACTCATAAACGTAAATTAAACATTATTCTAGCATATGACAAGTAAGCAAATTAATTAACAACTAGATAAGCAAAAACTAAATAGTAATTGAATAAGCAATCTAAAAATGAAAACTAGAACTAATACTATCCATCCACTGAAGCTCTCTCAAAGAAAGCATGAATTAAAATTATGTTCTAAAACTCTATTTTAAACTTGATTTTAAACTATGTTTCAAAATAAAGAAAGCCTAGTCTATCATCTAATCACACATTGGGTTAGTGTCTAAGCTTGCCAGCTTGCTTCTACTAACTAAAAATTCATTACATATCAACAAGATCCTTCATAAAGATCTTCAGAGTCGTTCAAATCGGCCACTGCCTAGACATGATGTATGCAGCACACTCCAGAGCGTCCCCACAACTACAATGTCCTACCTGCGTGCAATCCTACATGATTCCAGTAGGATGGCGAAAGAAAGATGATGATGGCGACTCGCCTGGTCAAAAGGTTACATGAATGTTTCTAATTTGCATTTTCTCCTAGCAGTAGATATTAGATATGTCTGTAATGAGGTTGTTAGACACTGGACTGAATGCATTCAGGCTGTCCGTCATGGTTTCCTTCGGGCAAGACAATAGCCTAGAAAATTTTTGCTTGTTTGAAGACAGATGGAAACTTCAGGCTAGCTATCTTGGATTCCTCTTAGTAGGCGGGACATTTGGCGACATTATTAGACTTTGTAAATTTTGACTAGTAATATAAACAAGATCCTCCCCTTTATTACTTAAAAAAAAAAACAAGATCCTTCATAAGAACCTACAAAAGGAAACTAAGACAATTAAGTTATAACAACAATTTATACAGTGAGAAAACAAAATAACAATTCATGTACATGAAAAGAAATAAAAAGACATATATGCTACTTAATTCATAAGAAAACTCATAGGATAGTTACCCAGACTGTTGGTGGGCCCCCTAGAAAGTCGTGGTCACTCCTCAAATTCACACCACGAACTTCAACAAAACGATTTCACCATTAAAACTAAAAACATAGGTTTTACATACTCTGGCAAAACAGAGCTAAAATTTGCTTTGTCTCCAGCACACGAATTCTTAAACTTCTTAATTATTCTCTGACCACTGAGGTGGTATTTATAAGATTTACAAATTGAGAGGTCAATCATTGGAGGGTCGATCCTCTTCTAAAAATAGTAAATTACATTTAAGATGCCCTAACTGCCGAAATGAGGTGAGCCAATAATCGCCCAACATAACAACCCAAATAGAGTTGTCAAGAGTTCATTAGTTGGAGGGAATGAGCATGAGAAAAACCCATGTCTCTGATTCTCCCATCATTGGCCTCCAATACCATAACCACCAAATCTCCCATCATTTTTGTGCAGGACGGAGTGTCGGATGGAGTAGTGGACTGAGTGTTGGATGGAGTACCAGACTGAGTGCCGGAAGAAAAAACAAGATGCGATTTTCCTTGTGAAACCAAAAAATGTAAATTAGATTCCTGGAAACATAAAATCATACTGAATTACACTCAATATCATCATAAAACAAGAATTATGCATTCCTAGTGTGGATCTTAGTGTTTTGGCACAAAATCTCTTCAAAAACTTCTTCAAAACATGAAAATGCATATATACATTCGACAAAATTATCTAATTAACGTCATAAAATCGATCATATCACGAGCACAACATTACTCCCACACTTATGATTTTGCAAGTCCCACTACAAATAAAAAAGAAATTTCCCCTCATGACTAAGCTTGTTGAGGAGGATCAACTTTAGAAGCTTCTCCTTCTTGCTGTGAAGAGTTTTCCTTATGCTTCTTGTGTTGCTTCAGTTGTGCTCTGATTCTGCGGTTGGATTTGGTCATATCATCAACCAACCATTGAAGGGAGTTTACCTTTGCTTGGAGTATTGCATTATGATGGTGAAGATGTGTGTCTATTGTCTTCCTTTCTTCAAATTGTTGCATAAGCTGAAAATTCTCTTTTTGTAGCCTCTCAATGGCTGGACATAATCAATGGTCTCGAAGGAAGGCTTAGACCCTTTGAAAGATGTGGAAAATCTATCATTCTTGGGATCTAGGGTAGGAATTGGTGAAGTAGGAGTAATAAGGGGTTGATAAGGAGAGGTAGGTTCTAATTTTGTCTGTCTTTGGGGCTCTAATTTATTCGCAGAAACTTCCTTAAGTCTCTTGTGAGGGCTCTCAAGATCAGGGGACACTTGGATAGGGTCCGGAGTAGGCAGGGGTTTTGCATAAGGTTTTTCTATTGTGCTCTATGTACTCTTTCAAAATGGTCGTTTATAAAATCGATTGGCTCCTCTCATGTTTGTGGGAATTGTAGGAAATTCTTGTTGAATCACTTCTTGGAGATTTTTAGGTGTGGGATCAAGAGATATTGAAGGCATCTGAAGATTAGCAATAGGCTTCCTTTGATCTTTAATCTTGGTATTTTTACTCGATGAGGATCCAGGGGTGTCAACAAGCTTTTTGAATTGTTCTGGTAAAGAAATAGTTTGTACAAGGGGGTTTGGAGTCCTTGGAGAGCGGCGCTTGGATGGAGAAATGGTCCTTAAGCCAAGTGTCTTTTTACCAGTCATAATTGTCAAGTGAGGGTTTGCAAATTGATAGATGAATGCATCCAAAATTTTCCCCTGTTTCTCTAATTTGGCTAGGACATGGAGTTTGATTAGGCCATGGTGAAAGAGTCTATTGTGGGGGTTAGTTACGTTCTTCCTCACTTGAGAGGACATCTTCTCCAAGTTCTTTAGAAAGAAGAAGGGAAAATTCAAAGATTTGTTGAACTGAAAATGAGATAGCAATCTGAAATGACAGTCTTTGAAAGTGGAATATCTACTTTTGCATGTGATCATACTGGTTATGACTATGAGAGGGTTGATCAATTCCTATTTTATCCATTCCTCTTGAGATGTTTTGGAATTCAGGCTTAAAAACCCTGCTATAACTTGAGCGCAGTAGCTGGTGTTTTTTGAACCATCTATCTCTCGTTCTTGGAAGCTTCGTGGCTACAACAATGGATGCTTCTAAGACCCCAAAGGTGAGAGACCCCATGAACGTTGTCTTCCCATCAAAATCGAGGGAAAATTGGATGGATATTCCATCATCATGGCCCTGCAAGTGGGATAAGACTTTCCCCCAGCCTGCATGCAAAAACACCTCTCTGCATTGTGAAAACTCAGGAATGGCAAAAATATTTTCATAGGAAGAGGGTTCATACCTCTTGGGCATTGTGATAAGGTGAAGAAATAGACAGAGGCCAAATTCACCAAGAGAGGGTGTGATCAGGCCAAGGAATGGCACAAATTGAGCAAGGGTCGAGCATAATTTGAATAGGGGAAGGAATGATAGAGGCTGAGAGCATTATCTAAGACAGGGGCAAGGAAAATGGATGAGGTCAATTGGGATAATAGGTAACCTTAGCTCGTATTTGAATGCACCTAGGGTGGAGTTGGTTGCACACATGTGCGCATGAGTTTCCATGTGTGGGAAATTTTGAATTCAGAGGCATGTTTTCGGGGGCAAATGATGCGTAGTTGGATCAATGTCCAAGTCTTTTGAATTGGACATTTGATCATGAACATATCTAAAGCATCCACAATCAATTGCCTTCAACCAATTCAATTAAATTTTATTGAATTCTGGTTATCTGAAATTGTGGACAGTTGTTGGTGTGTAACTTCATATGGCACTTCATTCCGCACACCATAGGGAACTTCATATGGCACCTCATACATCACTTCATATGACACCTCTATGTTAAATACATTTCTACCTCCTGTAATGGATAGCCTACAATATTGAAATGTTTTTTTCAATCACAGTGGTTAAGAGGAGAGGAAGAATTCTCCCTTGTTGTTGATTTTTCCACCATGCTCACTCAATCCTCTTCCATAGGACATGCAATGTCAAGCCTTCAATGTACAACTTGTAACAAAAAATAAACCAATAGAGTGGTTTGTTAAGTATATGTTCAACAATTTATAGCACATAGGAGTTTAACATTTCAAAAATAAAATGATTGTTGATGTAATAACCTGTATCATAAAAATAATACAAAAATTTTCACAAAATTTTACTTCTCTAGGTAATGATCATTTGTCAACACATGAACCCCTCCCCCACACCTAAGTATTGTGACACCTCAGAATCAAAAGTATAGGAAACCAGTCAATTCTCCCAATAGTCGAAGATTTACAGTCTGTAAAGTGTACAAATTGGTCTCATGAGACTGTTAGAAGATGTACCCACCTATAGGATAAGAGATCCTATATATAGATAAGAAGAGGTAGGCAAGAGAGTTTCAAGATAGTCTTAGAGTTAGTTCCCAATGGAAATTTTATGGAGTTCATTAACCTTATCTTAACCATAAATACTTCATGTCAGCTTTGTCTCTAAGTAATGTCATACATTAGGAAAAGTTTAAATTTATTATTTATTTTTGTCTCATATTACCAACCTCGCTAGGTAGAATGTCTCGCTTCCAGCAAGCCTGTTCAGTACTCTGGTGGGTTTACCTAGTCATACCACAAGCCGATACCTGCTACCAACAGACCTGTTCAATATCCTGGTGGGTTAGCCTCTTACACCCTTAGAGACTGGTCCTCCATCTTTTAATATTTTAGTATAGTATTTCTTTATGCAAGAAGATGGGGGAACAACTCCGAAAATGACTTTTATTTATTTTTTCAATTGGAATGGTATTTATGTTAGAGGACGACTTTCTATTATATTACTTAGTGTTTGTCCCGATGTAAGGGGTACTTAAGAGGACGTGGCTTGTCTAAAGATATGATATAATCAATCAATTTAGTGTGTAGTGGACGATACCATTCAGAAAGAACAGAAAGGTATCTCTAGGATCAAATCACTTTCTTCTTTTGTAGTTATTGTGATGTTTCCATGATGTTTCCATGACTAACCGCTAATTAGACCTCCTTGTTACTCTTTAATAAAGACACTTTACTCACTTACTTAGGTTTCTTGGAAAAAACTATATGAGAGACCTATAAGCTTGATGGTTATGGTATCACTTCATTATATAGTGGTGAAGAGTTTCAAGAGCAATTGCTTTGGAATGCCTTAAGAAAATGTTTTTTTTTGCAAAAATATGGCTAATTACAACAAGTCAATATTCATTTGGTGCTTAGTAGACAACAAAATTCAAGTGTAACAATGTTTTGAAGAGAAATCCTTCTTTTATATTTTCTTGAAATTGTCTCCTCATGAAATAAATACTTACAAAAATCTATAGAATCAAAATTCGAAAACTATTTACATATGTACAGTAGAAAATTCAGAAAAAAATTCAAGAACAAGGAAGGACTTCTCCATCTATTAAGGCCAATGACTTGTTAGTTGACATGACCTCTAGAAAATCCTCTTTGTAAATGGGATTATGATAAAATTTGAGTTGGTGTCCATTTACTACAAAGGAGACCTGTCCATCATCAATTGTTTTGATTTTTACAACTCCATTTTCATATACAGTGTCTACCTCGTAAGGGCCCAACCATCGGGTGGTGAGTTTTCCTTTGAAGGTTTTGAATAAAGAATCAAATAGCAAATCCCAATCACCAGGTTGGAAGTGTTTCTTCTTAATAAACTTTGCACGCCACTTTCTCATATGGTTTTGAACTAATATTGTCTGTTGGATGGCATCTTGCTTGATTTCATCCAACTCATTCAATTGTAGGGCTCATTTCTTCTGAGCATCATCTAAGTTTAATCCCAATTCTGCGGCAATACAGAAGGTCCTTAATTGGAATTCTATTGGTAGAAGTACTTGTTTCCTGTACACTAGATCATAAGGGATATGCCCAGTGGTGTTCCTCCAGGTCGTCTGATATTCCCACAAATCCTTTGGAAACCTATCAACCCAATCCTGGTGATGTAATTGAACAGTATTGGTTAGGATAGCTTCCAGAACTTTGTTTGTAGATTCTACCTGACCATTTTCTTGTGGGTGGTATGGAGAAGATTTATAGTGTTTAATCCCATATTTCTCTGTTAGCTCTTTCATCAACTTAGAAGTGAATTGAGTTCCCTATTATGTAACAATTTCACAAGGGACACCGAAGTGGGTAAAGATGTCTTCATAGATGAATTCGACAACAGAGTTTTTTGTAGCCCTGAATAGGAATTTTTACTCTACCCACTTGGTGACATAGTCCGTACAAACCAAAATGTAGTTCTTTTTATGGGACATGGGTGAAATTGGTCCTACAAAGTCAAGGGCCCATTTTTTTAAGGGTTCTATCATAACTTGGGCACGCAAAGTCATTTTGTTGGCTGACGTAGAGCTTCCTATCCTTTGGAAACTATTACAACTTCTCACATACTTGGAAGCATCTTTGAAAATGCTAGGCCAATAGTAACCTGAATGTAGCACCTTATATGTTGTGCGTTTGTCAAAAAAATGACCACCACGTGATCCATCATGACAACTTCATAGTATTTATGTTACCTCATCCTCTCAAAAACATCTACGAATAATCAAATAAGGACCTGTGCATAAAAGGTCATTGCCAACCCAAGAGTAATTAGCACTTTGTGTAATAATTTTATGCTTTTTATGAGGTGACAAATGAGATGGTAACTTCCTAGTAGCCAAATAGTTTTCCATATCGGTAATCAATCAGGTATTGGCAGAGAGGGAAAAAAGGTGCTCGTCTGCGAAACTATCATCTACAGGGATATGATCATCATCCTCATTTTTTATTCATGAAAGGAAATCGGCTACCACGTTATCCTTTACAGGTCGGTCAAGCACAATGATATTAAATTCTTGCAATAACAGGAGTCACCTAGTCACTTGGCCATTAGTTATGGGTTTATTCATGAGAAATCTAATGGCAGAATGATCTGTATGTACAAATACTTTGTAACCTATAATATAATGATGAAATTTGTTGATATCGTGAACAACTGCCAGGAATTCCTTCTCGGTAACTGTGTAATTTAACTCGACAAGGGACAAGTTCTTGCTGACAAAATAAATGGCATAGGATTGTTGGTCCACTTTCTTCCCTAATACTCCTCCTATTGTGGCGTCAGAGGCATCAATGGATATGTGAAATGGGAGAGTCCAATTGGGTCCTCTAAGAACTGGTGCCACAAACAACTTATCTTTCAAGGTTTCAAAGGAAAATTGGCACTTCTTAGTCCAAACAAAATCAACATCTTTTATTAACAAACCAAACATAGGTGCAACAATATTTGTAAAATTTTCAATAAACCGTCAGTAGTATCCGGAATTTCCAAGAAATCTTATCACCTCTTTCTGAGTCTTGGGGGGTGGAAGTCTGATGATGACCTCAATCTTTGCAGGATAAAATTTACATGATGTCCTAGAACCAATCATTCAGTTAACAACATTTTGCATTTTTCATGACTTAAAGAGAGGTTCATTTATTGGCATCTGATAAGGAGTTTTTATAAGTTATCTAAGGCTTCCTGGTAAGTGTTTCCATAAACTATGAAGTCATCCATGTATTCCTCCACACAATCATGAATAAGATCAGCAAATATCCCTAGTACTGCTAGTTGAAATGTGGCAGGAGCATTGCATAATCCAAATGGTAATACCCTATAGGCATAGGTGCCCCAAGGACAAGTAAAGGTAGTATTTTCCTAGTCCCCGGGTGCAATGAGAATTTGATCGTACCCACTGTACCCATCAAAAAAGGAAAAATACTTCTTTCAAGACAAGGTATCCAGAACTTGGTCAATGAAAGGAAGAGGAAAGTAGTATTTCAGAGTGGCTTTGTTGAGTTCCCAGAAATCAACACAAATTTTCCATTTCCCGGTCACTTTCTTTGGAAACACTACAAGTAGGGATAACCACTTACTATCGGAGATGGGATAAATTAATCTGGAATTCAATAAATTTTGGATCTCCTCCTTTACTATATCTTTGAGTGTTGGGTTCACCCTTCTTTGGGGTTTCCTAACAGGTGTTACTTCCCCCTGGATATATATGAGATGATTACATATGTTAGGGTGTATACCCTTTATGTCAGTGTATTCCAAGGAGAATGCTCCTGATTGTTTTTTAAGGATATTTACTAACTGTTTATGTTGGTCTGCATCTAGCCTGGAGTTTATAGCTAGAAATTTTCCCAGACTAATCTCATAGGGCTTAGTATAAGACATGGTAGACTCGTCTATCTCGAAGACAAAATGGATGGGTCCAATTGTTCCTGAAATTATTCCCCAAACATGTACTCAAATTGGGGAAACGACTATGGAAAATCCACACATGTGATAGCAAAAATAAACTGGTTTAGCACATTTTCTGTTGTCTGCTCCTAAAGTGCCCATGCATGGTCACTTGGAAATATGGGTTCTTCCCAGTCCTCGTTCTCGTATGGACATTCAAGCCACCATAGATTATCCATGATAGGCTAAGATGGAGGGTAAATGGTGAGCTTCTGGATAGAGATTCCATTTGAGATGGTCATTTCTCCCTCTCTACAGCCAATAAATGCATTGGTTGTGGCTAGCAAAGGTCTTCACAAAATGATGGGATGGCCTTTGGTAGGATCCTTTGAGTGAATGACAAGAAAGTATACTGGGTATTCCCATGAGGCTAAAGTAACCATGATAACATCTAAAATTCCTTCACATATAACCCTGGTCTTATCTTCTAATTCCAAAATGGTTGGGGTAGGCCTAAGAAGAGGTTGTAACTGTAATCGTTCCAAGGTAGTAACAGTCATAACTGTTGAGTCTCAGTATTGACACCTCTATTACCCTATATTATCTCTGTCTGAGTCAATTTTACCTATGCTATGAATGTATAATTGATTGTTTCCTCCATAAATACACTTGATGACCTCATTCATGTGCATAAGAGGTAACGTATGATTAAATCATGGTTTGTTTAGTTTTCTTGAGTTAAAACGATTAAATGTTTGATTTTTCATTATCCTAATCATTTAACTCTTAGGCAACATTGATATGGTACTTCTTGGGTGTCTAATATAGCACCAACACCTATTCTGTGCTAATCCGGTACTCATGGCTACAACTGTGCTAATTCGGTACTAAAACCCTACCTGCAGGATTCTGGTACCAACATTCTGGTACTGTTTGTTTTACCTCAATTTATGGGCCGATGAAGATGAATCTCAAAATATGGGGACATGGGTTTTGTCCAGAAATTTGTTTTCATGCATACACATAGGCCATAATATATAGATCGCACATGTGTGGACCTCCAGCTCAGGGGGATTGATTCAGCCTAAAAATCGTCAAATATTTCTAAACTGCCATATTACGCCTTGATGTTCGTGCATCTAGAAGAATATCTTACAAAACCATACAATGGGTGTTTAGAAACCATATCCAAATACAAAACCCATAAACAGTTTCTCAAAATTCATAATGGATAGAGAGATATCGAAGGCTCCTTAACCCAAATTTGTAATATTTGGTGAAAAACCCAAATTGTGTGCATAAATAGTTTGAAGGAATTCTGAGTTGGGGGATTTGTTTTGATCCATCCCCATTGAATTTCCTTGTATAAATATGAAGGAAGGAGTACTGAGAGGAGAGGAATTGTTATTTTGTAATACCGGTTCTTGAAGGAGGGGAATTCCATATTGTTATGCTAATATATTGGCTTGTGAACAGATATTTTCTATAAGTCTCTTTGTTGGAAAGTAATATGAATTACAGTTGTTGATCTTGTGCATTTTTGGAACCTACTATCCTGTGAGTTTTTCCAGCTTCCATGTTGGAATCGGTAAGGGCCCACCGTTCTAACGTGGTAAGATTGTTGTAAAATATAGCTTAGTTTTTATTCTTGTACATGTTTGTTTTAGTCCTGTACCTATGTAATGCTTGTTGTTAGCTTGATTTCTTATCTGAATTATAAATATTCTAAATGTAAGTGGCGAAGTGTGAGTAGTGTTCAGTGTGTTATTGCTAGTATAAAAAATCTAGTGCACCATAGTTTTAGGAATTTTATTTAGCTTGTTGTCAGAAATATGCCTGATAGGATAGGTTTAACAATCTTTGAAGTGTGATTATTTACATTCATGAATCTGAGTTAATTTTCATATTTTGTTGAGAGTTGTAACATGTGTTAGCCGAGGAGCCATTCGAGAATTCCATCTCTTGTATTATATGAACTAGTAAATGGATTATGCTCCTGGTATATAAGCTAGACAGTTCTTTTTCAAGGCTGGAAGATTTGATTGAGTGTGAGGAATTAGATATGGATTGCTTGCAATTTATTATTGAATTAAGTTGTTATAGAAACTGTGATTAGATATCCATTTCTCACCCTGCATGCACCTACAATGGAATGTCTTCCTCTACCTTTTATTTCTTCTAGAATTGATTGATGCTTTCTTTTGAGAATATGCAACATGTTAATTGTCATTAGTTTAGTTCCTCTAGGAGATATAATCAAATTTCATATTTTCCTTTCATGAGCCATCAATGAACAAGTCCATCACCTAAGCAATAACTTTAGATCATATGCTTGTTTATGAGTTTTGCTTTCTAATTTTTGAATTGTGTGAAGAGTGTTATCTTTGAAGTGTGAAAACAGAGTGGTATGTTTCTTGATTAAGCTATACTCATCAAACATAAGAATCTATCTGTTATTAGCACATATAGTGCATCAACTCTACTGATTACGAATATCGATTGATAATTTATGTTTGGTAATATATTATGCAAGCAATTGCACCAACATTTTGGCGTCGTTGTCGGGGAGTTGTAAATAGTAATAGGTAGTATTGGAATCCGATTTCTTTAATGGTTTTGGATTGGTTTTATGGATGACCTAACGGCGGAGAGAAGATGGTAAGACGTGCGAGAAGAGCCCACGCATCCAATTTGGTGGGGTTTCTCCAAAGTTAGGTTGTCCTCTCTTCTTTTAATGCAAGTTTTTGTTTCCTTCTTTTATGAAAAATTTTGTTTTCATGATGGGATAACTTGTGCGAATAGATAACCTAGTGACAATAGGGTCCCGGTAACGCAAGGAGTTCAAGTTTGGTGTGTTTTATTTTTGCAAATAGTTTTAATTTCTTAGTTTTAATATTCAAACCTTTGATGATAAATCATTTTTGGGGTGTTATAAGAACCCCTGAGTACTAAGTTGTGTTGCGAGACAAGGATCATCAACCAGCTAGAGTAATTCAAGGATGATCAAGAACTTGAAGAATGTTCCTCCAAGAACTTTCTCGTAATCTAGTAGTAGCTGGAATATCCACCTCTTAGGAAGAGCATATCTTGACAGCAGTTAAGAGTTTAGTTGTCTCTCCACAGGAAGATTTAGAAGTCACATCAGATTCCTCTTGTCAATTTGTCGAGGAGAATAAAGAACCATGGATAGAATTCAATGGAGGGAAACCAGTCTAACTTGAGATCGAGGAGTCCTTCGCATGCCTCTCAGCAGATCATGTGTGTACTCCAAAGACCAATCATCTTGAAGAGGATAATCTTCATAGCCTGGGAGAGGAAGACATTTAGTGTGACATAAACAAAGAAGAGAAACAAGAATATAGTGATCCTATTGAAATATGGTTTCAATTAGTTATTAGGTCACACCACTCATTTATTTTTCATTATTGCTTGATCTCATCATCCAAGTGGTTGGTCCTTCATACTCTAGTATGCATTAAAATTTATCTTTTAAACCCGAGTATGGATATATTTCTAACTCGGTTACGCACATGGCTTCACTGGAAGTATTCTTATACTTGAAGGACATTTTCTTTTGTTCAATTAGAGTAGGATAGTAAATAAATAAATAAATGTTGCAATGCAACATATCTTTCATATTTTTCATAAATGGGAATGTCAAAAGCTAATAAGCAATCAGTTTAAGATCTTTTGTTCCTATAGTAGATTTGTTTTTAAAAGTTATGATGATTTTGTTTGAAATCTTATGAGAAGGGAATATTTTCATCCTCTGAATGCACACATAATACTGGAAGGGTTTCAAAAGTGGAGAAGGCATCCTTGTTAACGGAAGATAACACTTAAGGGAGTGCTTCATGACCTATTTCTTCAAAATTCTTATTTTTCCTTAAGTTGTTAAAAATGATGCATTTGTGCTTTATCATTACCTATCTATTTTAGGACCACTATTTCACAAGGATGATCAATTCAATGATCTTTTTAATAGAAGTTGAAACTAAATGTTGATTCCAAACTATTTTAATCATAGTTAATAATGCAACTTTTGACATTTTCCCTAAATTCTTTGTTTGTAAGCATGAATAAAAATCTAGTTTTAATTAGTTCTATTGGTTTGTTTTTAGCAAATGTTCGCAACCCTATGAGAAGCCTTTTTTTAGCATCTCACATTATTTTCATGAGGCCATGCAAAACCTCAAGCATGAGGGAGTGGTTGTTGAGACAATAGTAGTTAGGTTTATTTTCTAATAAAATGGAAGTGGCAACAACAACATTTTTTTTCCAGCATGATATTTCAACAAAACAAATTCATATGTTTCTTCCTGCAACAACATTGATTGCTAGCATCTTCTATAGCTTGATACTCAGAGTATGCCAGCTACAAGGAGAAGCCTACAAATTCCAGTTTGTAGAAAACACCAACAACTTATACAAAGATGCAGCCTACAAAAGTTTCAAAAGCACTACCACCAAGTGATCTGGTACTGGTAACAAGGTGTTGGTAGCTCTAATCATATATTCAAGTTTTGCTGCTCAATTTAAGTACTAGCACATATAAATTCAACATTTTTTGTTTTATTAAAGAGATTAGACTAATTATGTAGTAAACATATGGTTACTCTCAATTATTGCATGCTCCTTACCATGAAATTTGGCAAGACCTTGTATACATCTCATATAGAAATCAATCATCCTTTCACTCTGTTTCTGCCCCCTGCTCTCTTTCGATACTGTCCTATTTCGGTATTATCTATTACGGTACTGCAGAAACATGTTCTGATACTAGTTACCAATCTGATATTGATGCCAAAGTGATATGCTATTTGTCATGTGCTTTTCACTTTATGTAATTGGAGGTATGAGATAACATCTTCATGTTCTTTCTATCAAGGATCATTTAAGTCTTGTGTTGAATTGATCAAAATTTGGACTAGGGGTCAAATTTTAGCTCAAAAATCAACGTTCTCATAATTGCCTCAAAAAAACGAGAGCGTAGCCCTCGTCGTCATGAACCCAACGCAATTTTTTTTGTCTCAAACAGACGTCGGGAGCGAGAGATATCGCGATCTGTCAGAATCGTCAAACAGGTACAAAAATGGATGCTAACTGTGCAGTCCGTACAGTCCGTACGGATGCTGACGTGGCAGGGCCGTACAATGATGTGGCAGGGTATGACTCACATGTGGAAGTTGACATGGCAGTTTGTGATTAGCTGACAATTGGGTGAATGTTATTGCGACATGTGGCATCATTTGGGCGAATGGTAAGGTGCCACGTGGCCCAGTCATGGGCTGCCACGTGGCACCCCTTTATTGGTCTATGGTTTGATTATTAAAATTTTTATGGACTTCATGGAGTTCGAACCGTGAACCTCCCAAATAGTTCAAATCCTTTGCAAACTCCACATTACCAACGCGCCACGGTTTGATTCTTGTTTTATATATGAATTAATATATATTTGAATTTGAATTCCTTTGTGGTTGGCGTGGGGGTCTGGGCTGGGGCTTGACCCCAACCCCCGGTCACATTTATTTTTCATATGACCATAACCACCGAAGGCACACGGGATTTTTGTTTTAATGTGTAATCCGTGGTTTTATTTACCATGTTCCCCGATTAAAATGGCGTGCGTGGAGGCTTTTTAATATAACACGTGGTCATATTCATTGCTATATGACCGTGTATGTATATGTAAAATAGCGCAAGGTTTTAAATATATGAACCGTATATTACATGTGACCACCGTTGCAAAGTATGTGCGTGGTTTAAATGTAGTTTAAATGTTTTACACACGCGCCTGACACTTGGCGCTTCATTGTTGGTTTTCAAAACGGTTTTAAAACCGTTATCCCTTTTTGCCATAGAGCGCGGTCGTATGACCCCATATGCCTGAGTGCTAGGCGGTTAGGAGCTGGAGGCGCCCTAACCATCCTACAGTTTGCACAATTATTCAGTTGCACGCATGTGCTAGGTTTAAACACGGATTTGGAGTGTGTTCTTGGTTCAAGCACACAAGGGTGCATTTTGGCGAACCAGTTTCAGCAAGCTTGAAGGAGGAAAATGGCAGGAGGCCTATCTTCTTCATCTTTTGGCCGATTGAGGTGCCGTAAAAGCCCAGCTAGGGGTTTTTGGACATCTTGAATCCATTGGCACTGTTATCAAGGCCATTTGAAGACTTCTTATGTAGGTTTTTCACCATTGAAGTTTCAGGAAGCTCCAGGGAGTTTGAAGCCCTCATTGATGGAGGACATGGTTTG
>SNQJ01S0026649.1:26381-36508 GCA_010110895.2 Picea sitchensis | reverse complement strand
CAATTACAGTTACAACCTCTTCTTCGGCCTACCCCAACCATTTTGGAATTAGCAGATAAAACTAGGGTTATACCTGAAGGAATTTTAGATGATGTCATGGTTACTTTAGCCTCATGGGAGTACCCCATATATTTTCTTGTCATTCATTGAAAGGATCCTGCCAGAGGCCATCCCGTTATTTTGCGAAGACCTTGGCTAGCCACAGCCAATGCATTTATTGGTTGTAGAGAAGGTGAAATGACCATGTCAAATGGTCTCTCTATCCAGAAGCTCACCATTTACCCTCCAGCTCAAACTATTATGGAGAATCTATGGTGGCTTGAATGTCCATATGAGAACGAAGACTAGGAAGAACCCACATTTCCTAGTGACCATGCAAGGGAACTTCAGGAGAACACAACAAAAAATGTGCTAAACCAATTCATTTTTTCTATTACATGTGTGGATTTTCCACAGTCTTTTCCCCAATTTGAGTACATGTTTGGGGAAGAATTTCAAGAAAAATTAGACCCATCCATTTTGTCTTCGACATATTTTATTTTAGAAATAGATGAGTCTTCCATATCTTATACTATGCCCTATGATATTAGTCCAAGGAAAGTTTTACATATAAACTTTGGGCTAGATACAGACCAACATAAACAGTTAGTAGATATCCTTAAAGAACAAACATGAGAATTTTCCTGGGAATACACTGACATGAAGGGTATACACCCTGACACATGCATCCATCACATATATACCCAGGGGGAATTAACACCTGTTAGGCAACCTCAGAGAAGGATGAACCCATCACTCAAAGACATAGTCAAGGAGGAGATTCAAGAGTTGTTAAATGTTGGATTTATCTATCCCATCTCCGATAGTAAGGGGGTATTCCCTCTTGTAGTGGTTCCAAAGAAAGTGATCGAGAAATGGAGAATCTATGTTGATTTCTGGGAGCTCAACAAGGCCACTCTAAAAGACTACTTTCCTCTTACTTTCATTGACCAAGTTATGATACCTTGTCTGGAACAAGTATTTTTCCTTTCTAGATGGGTACAGTGGGTACAACCAGATTATTATAGCACCTGAGGACCGAAACAAGACTACCTTTACTTGTATGTGGGGAACCTATGCCTATAGGGTCTTACCATTTGGATTGTGTAATGCTCCTACCACATTTCAACAAACAGTATTAGGGATATTTTTTGATCGTATTCATGATTGTGTGGAAGTCTACATGGAAGACTTCACAGTCTATGGCAACACTTACCAAGAAGCCTTAAACAACTTAGAAAAATTCCTCATCATATGCCAGGAAATGAACCTATCTCTAAGTCATGGAAAATGCAAAATGTTGTTAACTGAAGGAGTGGTTCTAGGACATAATGTTTCATCTGAAGGGATAAAGGTCGATCCTACAAAGATTGAGGTCATTATTAGACTTCCACCCCCCAAGACTCAGAAATAGGTGAGAATCTTTGTCGAACATGGAGCATATTACCGACGGTTTATTGAAAATATTACAAAGATTGTTGCACTTATGTTTGGATTATTGATAAAAGATGTTGATTTTGTTTGGAATGAGCAGTGTCAAACTGCCTTCGAAACCCGGAAAGCTAAGTTGTTTGTGGCACCAATTCTTAGAGGGCCTAATTGGACTCTCCCATTTCATATATCCACTGATGCCTCCGACACCACAATAGGAGGGGTATTAGGGTAGAAATAAGACCAGCAATCCTATGCCATTTATTTTGTAGTTTAGTGTCTTTTTTAGTACATATAAATCACCTAACAGTATTGATGAAAACCTCATGTGGTGGACGGCCCTTGCAAACCCGCAATGAACTTTCATGAGAACCCTAATAGGATTAACTAGAGGGACCTCTTAGTCATTATCCGAGATGTTCCATTATACATTAAATAGCTAAGATTTAAGTTGAATGTGGATGATGTCACCCTTGGGATAATTGCAAACAATCAATTATGTGCCTAATAACTCTAAAACATTCTCATACCACCTGCCTTCCTTATACTCTAAAATTGTCAATGAACAATATACATCATTATAAATATTTTGATTAATACAATAAAAAGGAAGTATCAAGAAGTACAAGTAAACCCGCCGAGGTACTGAACATGATTGCTAGCAGTGGGGCCATGCTTGTATGGTACTAAGGTAAACCCGTCGAGGTACTGAACAGGCCTGCTAGCAGCGGGGTTATGCCAGGTAAAGGGAGTTGAAAAACATAAAGTGGCACACCTAAAATTGAACAACAACCCTTGGGTCTCATTCTTAAGCAATCATTATCAAATCAAGGCTAGGAGATGACCTTTATCTCTCTGGGATGATGTTCTTAAGAACCTTCAAGTATCCACTTTAGAATTCTATCTTTAAAATAAATAGGTTTGCATGAGAAGTGGGATCCTCAGTATATGTAATTCACCTTACCTAAGCAAGAAGACCTTCATCTCTAAAAACTTGGATAAGGAACGAGTTAATCATCTTGGGATGTATTCTTTTATGCGTTTCTCTCTTCAAATGAGATCTAAACTATGCTTATATCACTTTTATTTTAAAGGTAATCTAGCCATGGAGGCCTATTAGTCGAAGTTATTTCGAAAAATCTTGTCCATTATCCTATAATCATATGAGAGTCACATTCATCCCTTTCTCCTAATTTTGATCAAAAACAGATTTGATAAGACTTAACGTCAAATAACTAACATATCTAATCTATTGTTCATGACTCCACTTTTCTATCATAACTTATTTGTCATAGGTTAGAAGTGTGAAGCACAAGCTAGGAAATTTATATTGTATAACAGGTTACTTAAAAGAGAACTTAAGGAGATGAAGAAAGGTGGAAATTCAGTGAATGCCTGATCGAGTGAGGAGTACCATCAATTTTGAAAATTTTGAAAATCATTGTTGCACGAGGACATACAATGACTTAAGCATGGGGGAATGTTGAGTCTAAGTATTGACACATCTATTACCCTATATTATCTCTGTCTAAGTCAATTTTACCTATGTTATGAGTGTATAATTGACTGTTTCCTCCATAAATACACTTGATCACCTCGTTCATGTGCATAAGAGGTAATGTATGATTAAAGCATGGTTTGTTTAGTTTTCTTGAGTTAAAACGATTACATGTTTGATTTTTCATGATCCTTATCATTTGACTCTTACGAAGCATTGATCTGGTACTTCTTGGGTGTCTAATCCGACACCAACACCTGTTCTGTGCTAATCCAGTACTCATGGCTACAATTGTGCTAATCTGGTACAAAAACCCTACCTACAGGATTCGGGTACCAGCATTCTGGTACTGTTTGTTTTACCTCGATTTTTGGGCCGATGAAGATGAATCTCAAAATATGGGGATATGGGTTTTGTCCATAAAAAAAATTTCATACAGTCCCATAGGCTAGAATATCCAGATCGCACACGTGTGGACCTCCAGCTCAGGGGGAATGATTCAGCCTAAAAATCATCAAATATTTCTAAACTGCGATATTGCACCTTGATTTTCGTGCATTTGGAAGAATATATTACAAAACCATACAATGGGTGTTTAGAAACTATATCTAAATACAAAACCCATAAATAGTTTCTCAAAATTCATAACGGATAGAGAGATATCGAAGGCTCCTTAACCCAAATTTGTAATATTTGGTGAAAAACCCAGATTTTGTGCATAAATAGTTTGAACGAATTCTGAGTTGGGTGATTTGTTCTGATCCATACCCATTAAATTTCATTGTATAAATATGAAGGAAGGAGTACTAAGAGGAGAGGAATTGTTATGCTATAATACTAGTTCTTGAAGGAGGGGAATTCCATATTGTTATGTTGATGTATTGGCTTGTGAACATATATTTTCTATAAGTCTCTTTGTTGGAAAGTAATATGAATTATAGTTGTTGATCTTCTTCATTTTTGGAACCTACTATCCTGTGATTTTTTTTAGCTTCCATGTTGAAATCGGTAAGGGCCCACCGTTCTAACGTGGTAAGCTTGTTGTAAAATATAGCTTAGTTTTTATTCGTGTACATGTTTGTTTTAGTCTTGTACCTATGGAATGCTTGTTGTAAGCTTGATTTCTTATCTGAATTAGAAATATTCTGAATGTAAGTGGTGAAGTGTGAGTAGTGTTCAGTGTGTTATTTTTGGTATAACAAATCCAGTGCACCATAGTTTTAGTAATTGTATTTAGCTTGTTGTTAGAAATATGCATGATAGGATAGGTTTAACAATCTTTGAAGTGTGATTATTTGCATTCATGAATCTGAGTTAATTTTCAAAAAAAATTGAGAGTTGTAACATGTGTTAGCCAAGGATCCATTCGAGAATTCCATCTCTTGTATTACATGAACCAATAAATGGATTATGCTCCTGGTATATAATCTAGACAGTTCTTTTTCAAGGCTACAAGATTTGATTGAGTGTGAGGAGTTAGATATGGATTTCTTACAAGTTATTATTGAATTAAGTTGTTACAGAAAATGAGATTAGATCTCCATCTCTCACCCTGCATGCACCTACAATGAAGTGTCTTCCTCTACCTATTATTTCTTCTAGAATTGATTGATGCTTTCTTTTGAGAATATGCAGGATGTTAATTGTTGTTAGTTTAGTTTCTCTACAAGATAGAATCAAAGTTCATATTTTCCTTTCATGTGCTATTAATGAACAGGTCCATCACCTAAGAAATAAATTTAGATCGTATGCTTGTTTATGAGTTTTTCTTTCTAATTTTGAATTGTGTGAAGAGTGTTATATTTGAAGTGGGAAAATAGAGTGTTATGCTTCTTGATTGAGATATACTCATCAGACATAGGAATCTATCTGTTATCGGCACATATAGTGCATCAACTCTACTGATTATGAATCTCGGTTAATAATTTATGTTTGGTAATATATTATGCAAGTAATTGCACCAACAATAACATTGATCACTACCCCTAGGTCTATAAGAGTGTTTCCAATGGAAACCTCATTAATAGTTATGCTCTCATTAATGGTTATGGTCACTACGGGGTTTCCTGGGTTCCCATATTTTTCTAGCTTTGGTTTCTCTGATATGTATTCATAAAGTCCTTCTATAAAATGTATTGTAGGAGGGTCCTTCTGCTTCCTACATGGCTTCTTAATGCACAATTCTTTGACTACCTTACTCTAGATTGGAATGTCTTTAATGGATTGAAGCAGGGGAATCTTGAAACAAATATTCTTTAATTCTTTCATGATGTCAAACTCTGGTCAGGTGGTAGGTTTCTCGATTACCAACCTATCTGGATAAGGAGGGGCCTTCGTAATTTGTGAAGGTTCATTTTGGGGAAGCTTGGGTTCTTGGTTTTTAGGAATAATAACATCTTCCCACCTAGTGTCATCTGTGGGTTGTTTGGTGGTTTCCTCTTCTTCGTCTTCCTCTTGGATGACTATTGAAGGCCTCTGCCTATCTAAAACTTTTCCCGATATTAGTTGAATTTCATGTAATGGAACAAGGGTAATGACATACATCGGGAAGGCATGTATCTCAACATTGTGAAGAGGTTGAGGGGGCTTATTATTGGGATTAGGCATTGGTTGTGTTGGTAATAATTTCAGTATTGGGGAGCTTGTATTCTAATATTGTAGCAGTTTTTGTTGTGGAATAGGAGGTAAAGGTGGTCAAACAAAACCTTACAGAAGCTGCAGAGTGTTCAGTGGAAATTGAGGATAAGGATGGTTGGACATAGGGATAGGTGGAGCTTGAGGGTTTCATTGGTTATGTCATCCTCTCCATCCTTGAAGCCAAGGATGTTGATACTGTGTAGACCCGTTTTTCCAACCTGGTGAGTTCCACTGTTGTTTTTGTTGATAATAGGGTGGAACTTGAGATTGTAGATTTGGGTATGTTGGTTGGTTCCTAGGCTACCATGGCCTCCTAGTTGTAGAAGAAGACTCCCCAGGATCTCCACTTCTATAGATGGCTAACAAACTAGGCAAGGATGGAAATTTATTAGTTGAATGGTCTTCTATGCAGAAGCCACAAACTAAAACATTATCTAATGGACATTCCCTTGAGGAATGCTTCCTTCTCCATCTTGGCCAATATATGCTCATTGCTGAATTTTACTCCTCTTGTTTCTTTTTAATATTTAGGGTGTCCAACAAGGAAACTACTGTGCTTAATATATTTTTCATGAAGTTCTCTAAAAGGTTCCCTATTTCTGCTCTCGTGATACCAGCTGAACTAACTGGTTTTAAGTTTCTATTATAAGGGTCCCGAACATTATTTCATGTTTTGGCTCTACTCCTTGATTAATTTTTATACATTTCACATATTTTGGCAAATGGTTTATGGGAGATGTCACATGATGCCATCAGGTTAAGAATCTCTTGATATTCTTCTGAAATTCCCTTAAGAAAAATATCCCTAACTGCATCCTCTGTGAGGTCATGGTATTTTGACTTCTGGGATATATAACCAAATCATTCCATATAATGTTCGAGGGTCTTGTCTTATAACTATTGGATTTTAAAGATGTCATTATGAGACTCCTTGGTCTTGCAGTAGTCTTGGTAATTTTTAAGAAATATATCTTTCATGGCTTCCCTAGACCTAATACTAGATTTTCCCAACCCCGTGAACCATGTTAGTGCAGAGTCTTTGAGGGTGGGAGGAAAGAGTTTTAGTTTCTGGGAATTGTGTACAAAGTTGTAGCTCCTACACAAGATGTTGAATTAAAATAGGAAGGTGTATGGATCTTCACTCTTTTTACCATAAAAGGTAGGCAGTGTTGAGAGAGGAAAATTTTTCATGTTGACATTTGGTGTGGTGTCCAAAATTGGAAACCCGAAGGTAGTTTCTGTTTGGTTTCCAGTTTCTTGTTCCTCCCCATGTCTTACATTGTTATGGTCCTCCTGATCATCCATAGTGGTTTGGTTTCCAAAAATAGAATACCTAGGTGGTTTTATCTTTGAAGTGAACAAGGTTTCCCTTTGATGTAAAGGTCTTCCTACTAATTATATGTTTGGGACTCTACTTGAGCCGGTTGAGATTATTGGTGCCAAATTTTTTGTGTCAATCTGAGAGACAATTACGTTGGTTGAACTAACAAAAACAATATTCACATGTTTAGGGTCTATGATGTATTCAAAGTTAGGATCTCCTAGTGGTGGTGTAAAAGAAAAGGTTGTATTGTTGGTTATGTGGAAGGCTCGAGTGGTCTTGCCTCCTGTCCCAATATGATTGATGCTTCAATTTCTTGTTCTATAGTTCTCCATGTGTTAGTCTCTCCAGAGACTATTTTATCTCTTTGAGTTGAGCTAGCTCATGTTTTATCAGTATTGGTCTGTGGAGATTATGAGTGGAATGTTCCTTCCCCCAAAAAGATCGGAAGGAACCTTGGTTGAAAGGTTTGATTTATATTTAATGTACCTACCTTGTGGGTCTGTAGGTCTATTCATGAAAGTAAACAAAAATAAAAATAAAAACTACCATTGAGTTTGGGGGAGCCTGCAATAACAGATGCACAGGCTCGTACCTCTCGTCTTAAAGTTCCCCCGTCACCAATCTAATGCTAAGGTCTATAAATGATCTATTTCCTAACTATTTCCTACCTTGAGACAACCCCCTGAAAACGACACCAAAAATTATGGGTGTTCTATATGGACTAAAAAAACACTAAAAATCCCCAATTAAATTGTCAACCCGGGGTAAGTAAACTTAGATTTGTAGAAAAATATATGCCAAGGTAGAAGGACTGGTAGTAGTATAGTCTAAATAAGGAAGTGGCTATCTAAGGGATAATCTACTCAAGAAAGGACTACTAATGATCAAACTCTACTAATCAACTCAAACTATGTACTTTAAGTAACCTTTGAATGAAGGATCGATCGATAGTTCTAAGAAAGAAAATGGAAACCCTACTTAAAGAAAACTAATTGAATCATAATGATAAGAAAAAGAAATTTATTCATCTAATAATCAATAGCAAACTACTTTCACTAGCCTACTTAAATTCAATAAGCAATTATCACAAGCAAGCAACTAACCTATCAAAGCAAGTAAACAACTAAATAGCCTAGGATGACTTCTGCAACAAGCAAATTAATCAATAAGCAACTAACTAAGCTAAGAGACAAGTGAACTCTATTCTTAATTTAAATTTCACAACTATTTCAAATTTACAAAAGGAAATCTACTAAATTGAAAGCAAGAGGAATTAACAACTAATATTTAATCTATGATAAGCAAACTACTCTTTAATCTACCAAAGCAAGAAGACTATATATCCTACAACAACGAGAAAAATATCTTCTGATCTATGAAAGAAATAAACTATCTTCTAATCTATGAAAACTCAAATATAGTGTTAATGGTTGTGTGAAGGTCTCTGATGTCTTACAATATCACGATGGCACTTAACAATGAAAGATAATTCAAGAGGGATAAACTTGATATTGACTTCAATAGAAAAATGAAAAGTGTGAATTAGGCAATCCAGTGAGAACTTAGCCATTATGAAAACAACATCAATTATCCTGCATATCCATGTGATTATTTAATCATGCATTAATCATCAACAATTATAAAGAGATTATGCTATGTATTTCAATTGCACTCTATACTACGTAAGCAAATTCATACTATGACCATATTGTGCCATCAAAGACTGTGACATATTGGAGAAAGAGGCCTTCAAACACTACATGGTAAAGGTATGGTTGAAGGTATGTCTAATTGCACTCTAGATTTTGATTTCTTTGAACATTTCATATATGGTAAACAAAATCGAGTAAGATTCCCATCTGGTGCTACAAGAGAAAAGGGGATCTTAGAGTTGATACACAGTGATTTGTTTAGACCTGTGTCTATTCCATCACTAGGTAAATCTGTGTATTATGTTTCATTCATAGATGATTTCTCAAGGAACACATGGATTTATATTCTTAGAAATAAATCTGAGGTATTTGATAAAATTAAAGAGTTTAAGGCTCTGGTAGAAAATCAAACAGAGAAGAAAATAAAGGTATTGAGAATAGATAATGGTGGAGAATTCTGTGGAAATGAATTCAAAGAATTCTATAAGAAGTGTGGTATAGCAAGGCAGAAGACTACTCTATACACACCTCAGCATAATGGAGTTGCAGAAAGAATGAATAGGACAATAATGGAAAAATCAAGGAGCATCCTTATTGGTGCCGAGTTAGGACAGGAAGTTTGGGCAGAGGTAGTGGGTACAACATGTTACCTGGTCAATCGATCACCCTCATCAGCGTTGGATGATAAAACTCCATAAAAGGTATGGATTGGTAAGACACCCTCTCTTGAAAATTTGATAGTTTTTGGTTGTGATGTTTATGTACATGTTCCAAAGGAAAATAGGAGTAAGCTTGATAATAAAGTTGAAAAGTGTATATTTATGGGTTGTAAATATGGTGTGAAAGGTTATAAGCTTTGGAACCCATAAACTAAGAAGATTTTTTACAGTTGGGATGTTGTTTTTAGAGAGGTAAAAGATGTGTCCAAACAAGAATTCCTACCAACGCAACACGAACCTGAAAAAATAGAGCTTGAGTTGGATGATCAATGAGGGAAATAATGAAACCAGAAAGGTATAGTCCACTCGATTTTTCATTATAATTTTTATTTATCTATTACTGATGATGATCCCATAACTGTGAGGGAAGTAGTGAACTCAGAGGATAGTAAACTATGGAAGAAGGCCATGGTTGAAGAAATGGATGCCTTGGATAAAAATGAGGCATGGGATATAGTTGAGTTTCCAGCTGGAAGAAAATTTGTTGGTAGAAAATGGTTGTTTAAGAAGAAGCTTAATGCAGAAGGAAAGGTGGAGAAATAAAAAGCTCAATTAGTAGAAAAAGGCTATTCCCAGGTAGAGGGAATTGAATTTGGTGATATTTTTTCTCTTGTTGCCAAGTTAACGTCTATTAGATTTATTTTATCTATTGTTGATTCTTTTGATCTTGAAGTGGAACAGATGGATGTCAAGACAAAATTCCTACATGGGGATCTAGAAGAAGAAATCTACATGAAGCAACCATAAGGCTTTGTAGTAAAGGGAAACAAAGAGCTGATATGTAATCTAAAGAAGTCACTATATGGTCTGAAGAAATCACTTAGGAT
>SNQJ01S0026649.1:0-26331 GCA_010110895.2 Picea sitchensis | reverse complement strand
CATTTATGTAGTTTTGTATGTTGATGACATGTTGTTGGTAGGAAATAACATGGATGTTATCAAGGAGGTGAAATCACAACTATCCTCCAAATTTGAAACAAAGGATCTCAGTGCTGCTAACTTCATTATGGCAATGGAGATTAAAAGAGATCGTGCAGACATGAAACTATGGTTGAATCAGAGAAAATATGTTGAGACGATATTGCAGAGGTTTAATATGCATGGAATTAAACCGGTCAAGGTTCCTATTCCTATAGGTGTAAAGTTATCTGTGGATTAGTGTCCCAAGACACAGGAATAAGAAGAGGACATGTCCCATGTTCTGTATGCCAATGTAGTTGGCAGTTTGATGTATGCAGTGGTTTGTACTAGACTAAACATTGCACATGCAGTGGGATTTTTGAGCAGGTATATGTCAAAACCAGGGAAGGAGCATTGGACAATAGTAAAGTGGGTCTTCAGGTATCTTCGTGGCACTACTAGTTATGGATTGTGCTACCAAGGAAGACCAGGATTGAACATAGTGGTGGACATACATGGTTTTGTTGATGTAGACAAGGTTCGAGATATGGATCACAAAAGATATACAAGTGGGCATGTGTTTAACCTATTTGGAGGAGCAATCAGTTGGATGAGCAAAAGACAGCCTGTAGTGGCACTCTCAACTACAGAAGTTGAATACATGGCAGCCATGCATGCAAGCAAGGAAGCAGTATGGTTACATAGATTGTGTTCAGGTATTGGGTTGGTACAACAAGTAATGATATTATATTGTGACATTTAGAGTGAAATATTCTTGGCAAAGAACCTGCTTATCATTTGAAGACAAAGCATACTGATTTTCAGTATCACTTTGTGAGAGACATGGTTGAAGAAAATAAGGTGTTGCTAGAAAAGGTTGACACTTTGAAGAATGTTGCAGATTCATTGAAAAATTCTGTGAGCACAGAACATTTCTCCTGGTGTAGAGTAACAATGCTCATTGTTGCCCTAGATTGTTGACTGTATAATCCTATGGACCCCTGGATGCAAAGAAAATAACAAGTGGGAGAATGTTGGGTATGTGTTATATTCTTTTCATGTGTGTGTGTGGGCACATCAGATTCAAAAACTGTGTCTGACGATCCCAACTATCTTTTATGCTTCGTGTGTGTCAGGCACTTCCTAGGGGGGTCCCAGGGGGGGCTAGGTATGCCCCCCCTAGTTATGTGCAGTGTTCGGGGAAGCACCCCGAAAATGTTTTTTGGGCGATATTTTCTATTTTTAGCGGTTTCTAAATTAATCCTAGATTAAGGGATTAGGGTTTTGGTAGCTACGAAATACCTAAAAACATTGTATATATTGTATGGTAAATGGTAAAATTAATACAGTAAAGAGTTGAAAGGTTTTCTCTCGGTTAAGGGTTTTCGATGTAAATCTCTGTGTAATATGTGTATGAGCCATTGATTAATTTCTATTTTTCTTAAGAATCTATATGCATTTATTTATTTCACAGGTTTGAAACTTACACTACCAACCTGAAGAAAATCTTCAATTGAACACAATAGACAACATCTATGTTATTTGTGTAGCTACCAAACTGACATAAATGCTTCTTCAAATCTTCTCAACAAATAATCACTACTCTATATTAGTACTTCCATTCTACACAATTCCAGAACTTCCTTGCACCTCCCAACCACCCTGAGATGTCCATATCTTCTCTTCTTCCATTCTCGTGTATCCTCCAACCTATGAACCTCAGAATTGTAGAGTGTTGGCGCACAAGGGGGAAAACATGGGGTTAATCATTCAAATACCAATTAAACCCTTATATATCGACCCTTTTGGTATCACCTATAGAGAAAGTGAAGTCTCACTTGAGGCATCTAAAGGGGCTGCAAGAACCAAGGTTCTGCATTGATGAGGGGAAGTGAGGAATCCTTGATGTCCTTGCTATGAATTAATCATATGCATTGTTCCCATATCTTAATAGTTATTTTATCATTAACCATAGTCTATTTGTGACATTATACCATAATATGTGAGCCATACATTCATCATATATCATAAAACATCATAAATTATAAACACACCATAACAAATAGATTTACGTGATTCACACAACGTGTGCTACGTCCATGACAGTTGGATTCTTATATTATTCATTAATAGTTTTCTTACAACTGTGCACTGCGCTACAAGATATGCAACATTAACATCACCCAAACCTTCCTAGTTGTTCTGTTGTAGTGCGAGTCCACTCCTTAGTCATACCTCAGACTTATTCCTTTGATAGAATCCCTTACCGAAAAATCACTAGGAACGTTTCATATGTTGAACCCCCTTAAACCCCAAAATCCATTTAAATATTTATACATAACAAAATAGGTCTAATCCTGTTATAAAAGTGAACAAAATTTCCCCCAAAACCTAACGGCTTAAAATTGTTTTCCTCCTTTTGCGCACTACTACATCGCGCATCCTTTTTCCATGCTCTTTGAATCCTTGAAGTTCCTCGTTTTTGGTCCATATTACAATTTTGTTTTACCCTTCGAGTTCCTTTTGGTATAGGTCCCAAAACATATCCAAAATGCCTCTCCAACATGCCCCCAACACTCACCTGTGGCTCGTCCCGAGCTACTTAGGAATGCTTCGAGTGTTCCATGAATGCTTCGAAGGTCGCCTTTGTTGTTTTGGCCTTTTCCTTGACCTATATTTCCTTCTACAAAATTTGGTCTATGATGTCAGCAGAAACATGGCCCTGCACCTTCTCGATACCTTCCTCAACTACCTGTTTCATGATTCCTTGAGTCACTATGAGAATCGTTGTCACTATGTATGCTTCTTTCTGTAAAACTTATATATCTTGTTTGTGGGCCTAGTGCTCCTTCCTTAGCTGATTCATTTATGAATATAGCTTTCTATTCTCATTTATCACTGTTACCACCTCTACTGGTAGCAATGTTCCCATTTATGCTTGTAATTTCTGCACTTTTCCCAGTGCAGTCTGAATCTTATGACTTAGCTCCTATTGTATCATGTATTCATTAAGATGTCTCCAAACACCCATATTCTTTCTGTATAGTTGCTCACACTCTACTTATAAATTATTTATACTTTCCACCATTGTTTTCACAGTTTTCTTCATCATATCCCTCCCTTGATGTGGAGTACTTGGTGTCACACGTGCTTCTAGGTCAATTATGCATGTGTGGAATCCCTTAATGTCTTCACTTATATTTGTGACCTTGTCTTCTACCGGGGCCTCCTTCTTTGCCTGCGCCTTTGAAATTTCTTGATATACTCGCTCAAATACCTACTAGAGTCATTTGACTTTCTACGTGGCCTCATCGCGCACCTATTTCACTTTGACATACTTTGTTTATAATGCAACATTTTCAGTTGTAATCTTTACTATCTCAATGAATTTCTTCTCGGTGCACACTTTCATCGCTTATGTTGTTCTCATTTGTATTCAATACATCCATTGGTAGTTGTCAAAGCAATAGATCTATGTGACCTAATGCCTTGGCCTTCTCTTGCATCTCTATTGCGGGGAACTTGACTGCCCCTATTGTGAGTTTAATTAGTATTCGTTCTCCGATGACTTCCAATGACTGGGGGATTGTTGGTCCTGCCTCTCCAATATTGATTTTATTGGTTTTTGGTTCCTCCTCCATCTGTCTCCTTGGTGGGAGTTTCATGGCTTTTAATAGTTGTCACAATTTTTCCATCTACGCCTGCATATGTTTGTTCATATCTTGGTGTTTTTGTGTTTCACACTGAAATGCATTGTCAATGACTTATTTTACCTAGTCACTTATATTCTCCAAATATTCTTCTTTCAGTGCCTAAATAGTGACTTCATTAATGGATTTGTGCTTGGGCCATTGATATCGGAATATTCTTGTCTATGTCACTTTTCTATTTCATTCATTGGGTAGTGCTAGCAGTAGATTTGGCTACTCTGGGCCCTTCCCTTTGTCCTAGTCCTCTTATTTTTCCCCTTCCTCATCATCAAAATAATATGCTTTTAGTTTTGGCTGCATTGATGGCTCTATCTTTGTATGTGAAATTTTCCACTCATCGTCCCAATCATCCATAATGTTTCCCATCTCTTGTTTTTTCAATCTATATTGTGTTAGCAACCATTATTGGTCTAGGTATTTCTTCACATAAACATACATGTGATGGAACCCTTCCTTAAAACATGCCACTGCCTTGTATCCCTCGGCCACCTGTGGTAGTATGCATGGGGTCCAAAACACATTGACCCCATGCCACTGCCTTGTATCCTTCCTAAATTGAAATTTGCATGGTAAAAGAAGAAAAAGCAAAACACATAACTACATCAAAGCATATTAAAATGAATTCTGAATTAGTTGAGAAGAGAATCACATGAATTTAAATTGATAAATCTAGAGCATCATTAGATGAATTCCAGACCTTTAACTCTCCAATTTAAAAGAAGAAATTGTAAATGGAATTTTAAAGACACAAGAAACACACACTATGAAAGAAGGAAAAACTCATATCACAGTCGATTAGAATATTTTCATAAACAGTTCAAAAATTGCTTATGCATCGTATATTCAGTTTAGCTCCATGATTTTACTAAGTCTACCTGCAACGAGGGTAGGCCCCCTTTTTCCTCATCTTTATTTATTCTTGAGATGATATATATAGAAAATTTACATGTGGTATTCAAAACGACTCAACCTCCCCACAGTCTAAATATAGATATCGGTTACACAAAATAGTAATGCATAACATCTATTCTCCTACAGGGAGCTTTATAAAATGGTCTGACATATCTGAGGCTTTTTCATTAAACGCCATATGTCCAAAAGTTTTGGAAACGTACTCAATTCAACCTAAGAACTTATTCCAACTTGGTGATTTCTTCTTTTAGAGTGTTCAACCAGACTGGTTGATTTTCCCCAACTCTTTCGACTACCTCAACTCTGATTCTTGTCTTCTGTCGCTTTCTCTGCTTCCTCTTTACTGCTCGTTTGTAGTGCCTGTCCACATGTCCGTTGATGATTAAATCCCTCATGATAGGATTTATTCTGACCTATGATTTTGGTTCTGTTGCAAGGTCAGTATGGAATTTGGTTGCTAATATCCGTGCAATCAACTTCTCTTTCTTGCTCATTGATGGATTTGCCATGTTAGTTGAAAATCTTGGTTCAATGGATATTGTTTGATTGGCTTTGTCCATGTCTCCTAGTCTTGCAGAAAAAATGATTTTTATCTTCCTTAACTTTACATAGATTAGGAATTTGATCCAGTTTGAGATTACTCTACTTATGAATGAAACGTGGATTGCTCGGAGCAGAATAACGACATCCATATTTTGAAGATCGATAGTCATTGAGTTCTAATCATGAATTATTGACAAGATTACTTGCAGGTACATTGGTTTATCACATTTGGCCAATCTATTTTGAATGATGATCTTTTGAGTTAGTTATCTGGTGGCGTTCACCTGGCATTGCACGAATGCAAAGTACCTGAACGAGTGCCATGAGGTGATTTGACCATTCATTTCTTTCCCCACACAAATTATTGATTTGATGTATTCAAATGGAATTAGAACACGTGACATCGGGGTGTGGTTGAGCGGTTTCTCACTCACCCTCTTTTCCCCCTGATAAAATTTAGGGAGCACCGCGTGTCCACGTTTTGAAACCATGGTATTTCCCCAGCCTGCCCTCAAAAAATTATCCTCCACTCTACTTCAATAACCAATATGCATCTTGGCTGTCGATCTGGACCACTCCAAGATCTACGGTCTGTCGGGATTTAGCTACTTTCAACATCAGGGATTTGTGGAAAATGGTTTTAGGCAAACCGATTTTTGCCATGATGTACCTCTAAAGGTGCACGTGCCTATGAAACAAAACCATGGTGTTTTCTCTGGCCTACCTTAGATCAAATAACTCTCATGTTATTTCAATGCCCGATATGCTTGCTGACCGTTGATCTATGACACTTGAGATATTTGGTTGGCTGGGTCCCATCACTTCGTGTCTCCTCTATGTTTTTCCATGCACCGCTATATGTGACCATTCTTCTCCAAATTATTAGGTCTCCACAATAATGTAGCTCCTCACTAAATTTCTGATACCTCGACCCTGTCTAAAAATTATTATGGTGATAACATAGGCTCCTATTGGGGATGCTATCCTCCCTGTGAGGTAGCAAAGAACTTTAGACCCGGTTCCTTCTTCATTGTGATTCTTTCAAAACATGTGTGTGTACCCTATTGTGTCTTGGAGACTAAGTGTCAATTTTAAAACCGAACTTTGCACACTACTCTCAACTGGATGTTGAACAAAAAATACCGCTAGAATCTAATGATACATACTACTGGAAATTAAAAAAGATTGCTTGACCAACAAGCTTATTCGCATACTCCTACCTACCCTAACTACTGAAACAAACTGCAAGTCAAGTGAAATCATAATGCCAATGCATCCATGACAACATTTTATCCACTGTTTGCTTTCTTTTCACTTTCTTGTAGAAAAGCTTTTTAACTGATAATTCATTCAAAAATTCATCCATAAATCTCAAAAAATCAAAAACATTTGGACTGTTTACTTCCTCCAACAAAACTGCAAATGGATCTTCATGCACAAAACAACTATCATGGTTCAGCCTTTTCACTACATCTTTGTTTTCATGCGATTTAACATGTTGATTGCCATCAAGAAACTGTCATTTTTGCTGAGAAATATGGAAGTAATAGTTTCTTGAAACATAAGACAACCATGGTAGAAGAACATTGTCTGGTGTAAAGAGACCCATATTTAATACAGACACCAATTCGTCACTCCCTTCATTCTTAAGCTTGCAACCTATTATCATATGTAGATTCTGATTATAAAAATTCTCCATATAACGTGTCATGGGATCATGGAAAACATGAAAGAATGTTTCTTTTTCAGGAGCTAAGACAGAAAAACAAGCTTCCTTCACAAGTGTTTTTCCGCTACTTGGATTCTCCATATATGCAGTTTCAGACTCCTCATCCATGTCTAGGTCACTTAGAAATTTGACCACCATGTCATTCTCAGGGGAAGAAAGACAACTTCGAAACACTTTGTCTTGCTGGAAACATTGTTAAATATCTATATTAGTTTTAGGAGAAGGGAAATGACTTTTAACAACAATTTCTTCATCAGCTTCATCTTCTTTTTCAAGTTGATGGTTAAGCATAGGTTGCAACTCTGAATTTGAATATCATTTCACGTAATCAACTACATGATCGTTTAATGCATGTGAATGTTGTTGGTATTCCTCACTGATAACAATTTTCTCATGTAAAACGGTGCCACTGTGAATGCAGCCAGACTTCCCTGTTTCTTTTGTTATATCATGATTTTATTTCAACCATTAAAAGGAAGAAAAACATAATGGAAGACAGTTTTCATTTGTAATTCCACTACTTTCTTCATATTCAACATCATGCCTGGAGGTTTTCTAATTTGAAATATTATAAACATTTTTCTTCATCAATTTGAAAGAAGAAAAACATAATGGAAAGTTTCTTTCACCTGATTCAAAACCTCCTTCATTTTCTTCACTTTTGTCAATTCCTTTGGATTGTTGAACACACTCATTTTCAGACTTATCTTCGACCAATGGCTGCAATTTTGAACTGACAATATCTTCTACATAACAAGTAACAAGGTCATTAGACATATGAGGAGATTGTTGCAATATCTTGTCAATTTGTTCCAGTGAATTAGTGTAATTTGGCATCAGCATACATTCATTTTCTTCAATGATGATCTCATAATTTTCTTTCAACAATTTAAATGCAAAAAAACATAAAGGCAAAGAATTCTCTTCAGCTGATTCAATACTTTATTCTTTGTAAATGTGATATATAGGTTGATTTTTCTCATTATACTATTGAAAATGAACATTTTCTGACAGAGAACATCCAGCTAGTTGTTCTAGGTGATTAATATCGCAATCATCATCATATTTATCATATATAGGCAAATCAACAACATCTGCAATATCATCTAACAAGAAAAAACTTGGAACATCAACCTACTCTTCAACAAGTTGACTTGCAGCGTCATCTTCTTGATTGTTTACAAATGAATATATAAAACAATCAGTCCTCTTCTTATCCTGGAATGGATCTAGAGTTAAACTAGTGCCTCCTCTTTCAACAAGTGGAATATAATCCTTTGAAAAATTGTGAGCATTAAAAACTTCAAGAGGGCATATGATATTATTAACTCTCTGCTCAAGATTCAAATCAACTGTTTTTGTTCATGTTCATTGTTATTTTCTTTACTATCTAACTCCTCATTTTGAATCTATTTACATGATTGGATATTGTGTTGAATCTCCTAAGAATCATTAAATATTTCTTTTAAGGACTTGGGTCTTCTTTCCATCAGGAGGAAAGACAAATATGGATGAAGAGTTGTTGTATAATGGAGCAAGGCAACATCTTCAGTGGGTTGAATTTCTTTGGGAAAATTGTAATAAATACTGGAAAACCTTCTACTGAATGTAGAAATAGTTTCATTGTTCTACCTCTTCAATGCATAGAACTCTGTAAGTTGTAGATCCAAAGATTGCTTCTTGCCCAAAAAATTTAAAAAGACATTCTTCAATTCCTCCCATGAGCTAATTGTCTATGGCTACAAATGTTTAAACCAGTATTTAGTGTCTCGTTTCAAGGATTGAGAGAAGGCCCTCATACAAACATCATCATGGTCAATCTCAAACAAATCTATAAAATTCTCAAACCCTTGGATGTGTTTTTCAGCTGAGATGGTATCAGGTTCCCCATCAAACATAGGTAGGTACTGATAGTGTTTTGGAGGAAAATCATGAAGGATATGGGGTAACTTTAAAGGTCTGTATATATGTTGAGTCTTGGAGGGTGTTGGATGAAGTGAAAGAGATGAAATATCAACCCTGGTTTCATCACATGGCCCAGATGGAATTTTTTTATCAAAATCAGTGATACAGTGAGCATATGCATGTACATCTTTAAGAGGAGGATATACAATCGCAAGATTCTCATGATCATCATTAAAATGCAGCAGGTAAAGAAAACATTGTTTGATATGTTCAAGGAAGGACCAGAGGCAACTTATAAAAAACAATAAAATTCCTTGGAAAATATCCAAATTTAAGTACTTGTTTTCTTGCATAATGTCTTTTCATATTTCTGCCAAGGGATGTCATCTTCCAGTGGAGTCTCTGAATTACATTAAAAGACTGAGTGGAGTCACCAATAATGTTTTGGAAGTTGATTTATACATTGAGAGTGGAGTCTCCATTGAAGATTTGAATTTTTGGATTCTTCTACCAGTGGAATCACCTTCAAACTGATTTTTGATGTGTGGAGTTGCCATAGAAGGAATATAGCCACCATATGCCTAAGTGTCTACTGCTCTCAAACCTTAGAACTCAACCATGTCGTTCTTTCCTAGGGAAAGTTTTTTAATTTCATCCCCAGCAATGGCGCCAGAATGTTAGCACTCTGTAAATTTTTCTCAGCTGATAAGACAAATGACATAGGTAATTGTTTCAACCAGCTTTAGAGCTGAGGCACTAGCCTACTCAACTCAGAGAGGGCTCTCTCATGTCACTTGATATTTCTTTGGAAATCATTGGATAGATTTGGTTTGTTTTGGAGGGGGGGAGGGGGGGTATTATAAATTTGTTGAAGAAATGGGGGTGACATTTGGGCTATGGAGTCAGAAATGAATAAAGCAGTGGCAGGTCATTAGAACTAGCTAGAGGAGAAAGGCTAAGTGAGGCAACGAGTCTAAGTTTTCAAATTTAAATTTTCATGGTAAAAGAAGAAAAAGGAAAACACATTACTGCATCAAAGAATATTAAAATGAATTTTGAATTAGTTGAGAAGAGAACCACATGAATTTAAATTGCCAAGTCTAGAGAATCATCAAACGAATTCCATACATTTAACTCTCCAATTTAAAAGAAGAAATCGTAAATGGAATTTTAAAGACACGGGAAACACACACTATGAAAGAAGACATAACTCATATCACAGTCGATTAGATTATTTTCATAAACAGTTCAAAAATTTCTTATGCATCATATATTCAGTTTAGCTCCATGATTTTACAAAGTCTACCTGCAACGAGGGTAGGCCGCCTTTTTCCTCATCTTTCTTTATACTTGAGATGATATATATAGAATATTTACATGTGGACTCAAAACAGATCAACTTCCCCACAGTCTAAAGATAGAGATTGGTTACACAAAAGAGTAATGCATAACAACTATTCTCCTACTTTACAGGGAACGTTATAAACAGGTATGACATATCTGAGGCTTTTTCATTGAACACCGTATGTCCAAAATTTTATCAAATGTACTCAATTCAACCTGAGAACTTATTCCAGCTTGGTGATTTCTTATTTTAGAGTGTTCAACTAGACTCGTTGATTTTCCCCAATGTTTTTGACCGCCTTAGCTTTGATTCATGTCTTCTATCGCTTGCTTTGCTTCCTCTTTACTGCTCGTTTGTAGTGTGTTTCCACGTGTTCGTTGATGATTAAATCCCTCACGATAGGATTTGGTCTGACCTTTGATTATGGTTCTATCGCAGGGTCAATATGGAATTTGGTTGTTAATATTCATGCAATCGACTTCTCTTTCTTACTCATTGATGGATTTTCCATGTTAGTTGCAAATCCTGGTTCACTGGATATTGTTTGATTGGCTTTGTCCATGTCTCCTAGTTTTGTAGAAAATGGGATTTTTATCTTCCTTAATTTTACATAGATTAGGAAGTTGTTCTAGTTTAAGATTACTCTACTTACGAATGAAACGTTGATTGCCCGGAGCAGAATAATGCCATCCATATTTTGAAGATCGATAGTCATTGAGTTCTAATCATGAATTACTGACAAGATTACTTGCAAGTACGTTGTTTTATCATGTTTGGCCAATGTATTTTGAATTATGATCCTTTGAGTTAGTTATCTAGCAGAGTTCACTTGGCATCACACGGACACAAAGTACCTGAATGAGTGGCATGAGGTGATTTGACCGATTTTCGCCTTTCCCCATGCAAATTATTGATTTGACATTTTCAAATGGCATTAGAACACGTGACATCGAGGCATGGTTGAGTTGTTTCACACTCACCCTCTTTTCCCCTCGATATAATTTAGGGAGTGTCGTGTGTCCACGTTTTGAAACCGTGCTATTTCCTCGACCTGCTGTTATAACCCTAATTTGCACTAGATATGCTTACCTGGCTTCAGGCCATCTCATTTTACATCTTTTTCCAAGCCACTACTGAACAACTCTTCTTAAAAACACCCTTTTTTAAGGCACATGTGCCCTGCTCCACTACTGCATGTGTGTATATGTTGGTTGTCCTACTACAGCCCGCGTATACCTACAAAAGAATGAAAAATGGAAAGTTGTAGACGGAACTCACAGTTTTGGGTAAGTTAACTAAATCATTTGACTTCCCATAGCCAGTCACTCGTCCAAATACCTATCCGTTTCTAGCCTATAAAAGAAGAGGTAGGGGTCCCATTTGGAAGGAGGAAAATAATTGTAAAGAAACTCTACCCAATTTCACATTCCCTTTGTCCCAACCTTTTGCAACTAGCGTGTGAAGAGAAGCATATACAAAAGCAGTTGGAGCATAGTTGAAGAGGAGCCCAGGACCAGATTCGAGGAGCAGTGGTCGATCTCACTATTGTAAGGTTAATCTTGTGAGATTAATAAAAAGAAGTACTTTTCCCGTCCCGCCATATGAGGTTTTCAATGTTTAAATTTGATTATATTTTGATAGATCATATGCATGTGGAGTTCTTTGTTTGTCCTTTTATGGATGCAGGTCAGCATTGGGAGGATATTTGCAGTCAAGGAGTGACCAAAAGTTAAAGGATCGACATAAAACATGGAAACTAAGGTACAATAACTTGATCTTTTTAACATTGTATTTGCATATGAATAATGGGGTTTATGATTGGGATGATGGTAAAATTTAGGAGACTTTAGGTCATTTTTGCATGCATTACATAACCCTTAATGCTATTTCGTAGGTGGATTTCCCACCCACAATAGAATTGGAAACCATACTAGGGAGATATCTAGGGTTCTTAGGGAAACTTGTTGGGTATTTTAAATTGGTTTTATTACCTTTTTTCTGAGTTTCTGCAAAAGTCTGAGCTAGTAGGGATTCTGGTCTTCCATACCAGTACTCCCTGCTTTCTTTGCTTGGTTTTTTTTTCTTTTCTGGGAAGCTACAGAGCCACACGCGGCTCGTATAAGGCCTGCTCGCATATACACATGCCCTGACTTCACCCAACCCACTTACATACACTGGTTGTTGAAGGATCAGTAGCGTGTCTAAGTCCAGAAAATTTATTTTTGAAGAGAGACAGTCATCCTCTTCCCTATCAGAAGTGATCCTTCTTAGGGGTTTTATGTATCTAGTTATGGGTCTTTGTTGGTGCAGTATGTAGCCTAGGCATAACCTCGGATTAGCTTTGTTTTCTCAAGTTTCCTTGCATCTTTTTATGTCAAGAGTAAGTTTATGTACCTTTAAGGGGTTCTGGTTTTCAATACCAGTACTCCATGCCTGAGCTTAGTTGCTTGTATTTCTTCTTTTGAGGAGAAACAGAGGCACACGTGGCCTGTAGTGGCTCTGAACGTGTGCATACGCATCTTGTCTTTGGGCAGGCCATGTGCATATGCTGGCTGTTGAAGTGACATTCGCATGTCTGTCTAGAAAATATTGAGGAGGCAATAATCCTCTTCCCTGTCAAGATTCAATTCCCAGGTTTTTTCTTGTTTCATTATGGTCTCTGTCATAGTAGTTTTAGCCTAGGTTGGATTCCAGCATAGCTTTCTTTTTCATTGAAAGTTTTCCTCTGTTTTTCTTTGCTCGTTGTTTTGATGAGATAGTGAGTTAGTCTAATCTGCCTTTTTCGTTGTCAATAACTCACCGTGGTATGTGGTTGGCCAGAAGTCCTTTTTGGCCTTGTCTTGTCTTTATTTTTCTTTTTTCACCTTTTTTTCTTCAGAAAAGAAGAAGACATACAGTTTTAAATTTTCTTGTTTTTGAAGCATAATAAAAAAAAAAGAGAAGTTGTATTTATTTTCTTTATTTAAGTAGTTGGTTGTTTGCATTAATCATCAGAAAAAAAATTTGTTTTCGTAAGTTCTTGGCTGTTGACTTAGGAAAATAAGTAGCTCGTAGTCGAGTGAAAGCTTGTTTTGAGTTTTCTGTTAAAATATCTTAGGAATAATTTTTGAAAAGTTGGTTAAAGAGTTTGAAGTTGCAAATTTTTATTTTTTGAAGAAGTTATTTGTTTTCAGACATTGCATGTTCTTTCCTTTTCGTCGCTCAAAAACATCACTAGTTTCATTTTCATTTCCTATGACTTAAAAAATAGCCACTAAAATTAACGATTAATTAAAATCAACTAGACTTTATGTTTGTAGGGTCCATCAACTAGTCTAGGCTAGAGCCTTGATTTAGGATTGGAGAGGAAACTCTTAAAGGCTGCTAAAACAAACATAAGAGTCTATGCTAGGGAATGTCAAAAGTCCAGTATCGTAAAACTTATCCGGGACCCCCCTCTAACACAGGGACTAAGCATGAGGTCATGTAAGGAAAGGTAGCGGAGATAACCCCTCCAAAGTCGGGCCAAGCGTAGTGGGGAACGCATATAATGGGATTGTCTTGGGATTTCGTTGATTGCATTTTCCATGGATCTTCGTGGGTCCCGAATCCATTCAAGGTCCTCATTCATCTTTCGGAACACTTGCTTTCGATACCCTTGATAGGTTTCAGGCTTGATACCCTGCTCATTGCGGTCCACCAGACTATCGACTGTACCCGCCTGGTGACTGTTTGCGCATTGGCAACCTAGTTTCCTATCTTTCTAGTGACTTACATAGGCGATTGCGAGGGTATACCGCGATACTTAGGACACACATCGGGACATGCTTTGCAGAGTATACCCATAGGGTGCTTCTATATTCGAGTTTCATTTGCATCGGTAAGTTTCTCTAGTGTAGGTTGTTGTAACTGTTCTTCCAACTAGCCAGTGACTGCTTGTTTTATCTCATAGGTATGTTTTCTAGTGCATGTTGGTTTTCAAACAATTATAGATTTCCCTAGTGTGTCTTTGATCTTATCACATAGTGGAGGATCAGGAATTTCGTCGGTCGCGAAGGCTTTTGGGCCTACTGCCAGTTTACCTCGAACCCCCCCTGCCACCGCTAAGGCAAAAAATAGACCAACAAGGGTCTTTTGAGACAACTGGGTTACAGGAAACTGTGCCCGACCCATCTTCGAGAGGAGAACATTTGATTATGGAGGAACCAATCATTTCTGATCTCAGAGAAGAATCTCTTGGTCCGTATAACCCTCCCATCACTGATCTATCAGCTCTTATCATTGTACGAGTTCTACCTTATGAGCGTCAAGTAGTGTCACCAACAATAATGGAAGCAAACATTGCTACTTATTCAGGGAATACTCATATTTAATTCACGAATGTCACCATTGGGGGTGTTTCACCTCCTAACCAACCATCATCGATTTGGGTCACTATGGTCTCAACTGCTTCTACCTTAGACAGTGGTCTGATTCAGTCTATGGTGGCGATCACTGCTCCATTTACTTAGAACACGACAAGCCCTCCATTCTCATACGGTATGCCTAGCTTCGGTACAAGTACTGTAATTTACTCCGCCACTCTACAGAATTTAGGTCTAGGGGAAGGGAGTGCCAATGCTCATATACAAGGATCTATGGGGGGCACTTTAGCTCCCTTTATCACTTTCCCTTATGGTGGGGGTCATATACCCCCTTCGTCCCCCTCTCTCGGCGGTGTTCCTCAACACTTCATTGGGACTAACATAAACTTGTTTGGAGTAGGTAGTCAAGCACTCCCTCCTTATAACATGTCAGTTGGTTTGACACCTTTCTCTTTGTTTGGCGCATTTGGTAACGCCTTCTCGTCAGCTGTCGTTTCGATCGGGGGAAACCTCGGTTATGGACAACCATATCCTGTACAGGGTAATATTCCTGCACATGGGGCACACTTAGGAATTCCTTCCTCACAAGGACCTTGGAATCCATGGCAGGGACCAGTCCCCTTTCCAGGGATGTTGATCGTGGGCAACCCCTTCCATACCTAGTGGAACCCTAGGCAAGGCCCAATGCCTATTCCCATCATATCGGAAGGGGGAAACCCCTCCCAAAATACTTGGAATGCAACGCAATATCAACCCTTTACATCCTATTACGGGAACCAGCTGATGGTGTCTCAACAAGAACACAATCCGTACGCCGGTCACGACCATGATTATTACCAGATCCCTAGCCAGCAACCTAACTTTTCCTGGCAACCTAGTGCCAGTCAAACTCCAGGCTCCTTTCTCCCTGGCTACAATCCACAATCCAAGCTACCATTTCTGGAAACCCTGCACTTGCCAGTTTTGACAAGGCTCTTAAATGACCCCATCTGTTAGGATCCAAGTTGGCCTCCTATGATGACCAATATTCCTTCGAACATTCCAAAGTTTGAGGCCAAGCCTAATGAAGATCTTGGCAATCATGTGACTACCTTCCATTTATGGTGCTCATCCAACTCATTAAGAGACGACTCCATTCAATTTTGATTGTTTCAACGCACTCTCATATGGAGTGTTATGAAATGGTACATCGACCTCAACCACTCATGATACTCTTCCTTCGGTGAATTGGAAATGGCTTTCTTGAACCATTTCCAATTACCTGTGAGATACGACACCGACACTGAATTGTTGGCCAATTTCAAGAAGACAAAATCAGACCATATCTTAGATCATATCCGAGAATGGAGACCCTGGAAGAGTTTAATAAAAGTGCTAATCCCACCAACATTCCTCCTAGAGTGCTTCCTTAAGTCTTTGGTACCCCAGTTATCTAAAGACGTCACAACATCCGGAGTGTTTTTCGAAGAAGACACGATAACGAGAGATCAACACCTAGAGCTAATTTGCTCTCGGTCTGGTTTACTCTACAAGATTTTTCTAGATGCACCGAGGTCAATCCTTGACAAAACCAAACAAAGGTTTGGACCACATGCTGATGGAATTATTGGTTCAGCACAAACAAAGCCCATTTATCCATTGTCAAATCAATTGCAGCAATTGTTGATACAACAGATAGTGGCCAGCCAAACTACCCGTTCGGTTGTTCCCCCTACCCAAAAGTTGTATGTACACAGTGTGAAAACAACAAACCTAAAGGCCACCCAGCAGCTTGATGGAAAGAAGAAACAATGAAAGAAGGGTAAGGGGGATAAGAAACCCACCGATAATGGTAGTGGGGACGACATTGAAAAGAATAAGTCGAAGTATCCTTGTAATCTTTGCAAGGAAGAACACCCAACCCATCAGTGCCCTTGGCTTGCGGAGGCCCAGAAGTTATTCGCACAGCAACAACCTATCATATTAATGAACCTGTTTCCACATGGGAAAAATCTAACTCAAGCCTCCTCGAGCGCGGAAGGGGGTGGTCAAGGACCCCCTCCGTCTTTGAGTAATACTTCGTCTGCAAATGTGTATATGATGAAAGGTGATGCCTATATATTGACTAGAGCACATGATTGTGGAAATCCAAGAAACCTCTGAGAAGGGTAAAGAATATGAAAACCAAACTCTTCCTCTCCAGATTGAGAAGACATTGGGCAAAACAATGACTCACATCCAAAAATGTGTGTTCAAGAAATATTCTCACAACCCAAATGCAAGGGCCACCCAGAACTACTCTATGGTGGAGGATTTATCACAAACCCCTTGTGCGATGTCTTCTTTGGAAGTCCTCTAGAGTTTCCTTTCCCATATAAAGGCTCTGTTATCCTCCCTAGGATCTATCGAGACTTGTAATCCGAGAACAATCATGCTTGATATGACCTACTTAAAACCTCATCTTCCCTATTGTTATCACTGAAATTTCATCTGCAAATGGTTACAGGAATCCAACATCTTCAAATAGTTATGAGGTCACCCATGGACCGAAATTACCACAAAATATTTTCCAAGAGGTCCAAAACTATACAACCAGTGATAAAATTAGGGTGTGTTATGACTACACAGGGCGTGCACGCACATGTGCAAACCAGAAATGCACGAAAAGCACACATGCGTACGATATGTGACTGTGGTCGCTAAAATCCCCGCACACCTGATAACGACGCATTTATGACATTGGTCGACCTCCCACCCACTTCTGGTTCATCTTCCAAGTTGATTTGACATCCAAATCATGGCTAGATACAAATGGGTGGCTGGTGAAAGACCTAAAAATGCCCTAAACAACCCCTTTTCACACTAAAAGTTGGTTGCACAATACCTCAAAGTGATGCTATAAAACAAGGCCATGGGTGCACTACATTTTCAAGGAATTCATTTGCAAGGTTATGATGTTGTTATTCTCTTAGGGAATCCTCTTTTCTCATCAAGAGAATACTAGCATCATTACATTTGGGCAATCCATCTCACCTCTTGAGTGGATTAGCTTGGGATTCTTTCACCATTTCTTTCAAAGTTGTAAGAAGAGCTTAGTTGTGGGGGTCCAAGAGCCCTCCCTTGGAGGAAGATGGGACCCAAAGTCCTCTTTCTTCTTGGTGTTTTCTTTTCACTAATATAATCCTTGCCATTGGTGACATGAGTCTTATTGGTTTTTTTTTCTTATGTCCTTATGCTCAATAGTTTAGTTGTTCTTTCATTTCTTAGTTTAATTCTTAGCTTAGTAATTTATGTTTATTTTTCTAACCCTTTCCTTTACTGTTGTCTTTCTTAGCTAACCCAACTAAGCTTGTAAGCACCTCTATTTTTCTCATTTAGGTGACAAAAGAGGCGCAACAGATTGGTGACTCCACTGGCGAAAGGTATCAATTTCCTACCCCATTTGGGTTTTTCTAGCTCTTCTTTTGGTTTAATTAACCTGTAGGTACCTTAATCGGCCCAAGCCGACCTGCAAAACATCCAATTCAAAACTAAATTGAGAGAATTCCATCTGGAATTTTCTTCACGGCCGTGTGTCAGGTGTGTGCAGGTTTATTGGCCCACAGTCGCGCATCGTGCGCACGTGCGCCAAAATTATTGTGTTGTTTTGCGCATCTACACCCAAAAGTCTGTTTCGATTTGTGCATAGGCACTCAGTGCACCTCTGTCTACTCTGAGACCCACCCACCTGTGCAGAAAAATACACATTGTAAGCTTTTTTGTGATTTGGGGAAGGGCCCTAGCCTTCTTAAAAATGATTTCATGCATGTTGTAATCTGCACCACTGTAATGTCCCCAAGGCCGAGCCTTGTTGTAAATCATGTTTCTGAAATGAATTGTAATTATGTTTTATAGGCTGGTGAGCCAAGTTTATATAAGTTGGTGGGATTATGTGATTGTTAGGCCAGAGAGCCTAAGTGTTGAAGGTCAAGAGCCTGTTTTTGTATATGTAATCATGTAGAACATTAATAAAAATATAAACACCGTTGTGTGTAGACCGACCACAATGAATGAGTGATGGGGGAATAATATTCCATAGAGTGGGCAAGGGATTAGGGACTGGAAGGTGGAAAGAGGGGCTAAGTGTTGAGCCTAGGGGCTTAAGTCCTTGGGAATAATATTTTAATATTATTCCAAAAAGACCATGTGAAATATATGTTTTAGCCTAAGTTCTTTTAGAATCACAAGTGATTTCCAAATGGGGAGGAACACATGTTGATGGAATGCATGCAGTTTCATGGGTGAAAAGTGTCGACTCAAGTGCATGTAGTTAAAAACTATTGAATTGAGTTGTGATGGGGGTTCCTCCTCCATTCCACCATCGATCGTATGAACGTGAGTCCCATCTGACCTCTGCAAGATACCCTTGTGCAATTCTGAAACCAGTGAAAAGGTCTTTGTTGATTCCTAAGGAAGTCAGTACATTCCTTGCCTGAATAGTTTGAGCATGTGCCTGGGATCTTTGTACACCTTGTGCAATCTCGAAACCAAAATCGTGAGTCTATTTCATGATTGTTGAGCCTATTTGGGAAGCACATGTATGTTTTCCCAGTTGGCTATTGTGGCCACGCAGTGTTGGACTGCGTGTGCCTTATTGGCTAGTGTGAGTTCATGCTTAGCCTGTGTGTAACCTCTCTCCAGGTGAGGGAGGTGATTGTTGTTGGAAGAGGTAGGTTGTCAGTCCTGTGAACAACTCTCTCTAGGTGAGAAAGTTTGTTTGGAAGTGGTTTCTTCCAAAGAGTGTCAAGCACCAACTTTGAGCTCTAAGACTTCTTGATCTGGCCTATTGTCGAGACCCAGAGAGGTAGGTGTAGCACTGATGGACTGTGCTTATGAAGGTGTATACTTTCGGGCAGAAGAGGCATGTGGGGAATGAGATTCTGGGAGTAGTGGGTGTAAGATGGCATCCTGGGAAGAATCCTTCCAGTCGTTCTATGTTGTTTTCCCTGTAACCTCAGCCTAGCCTAGGATTCCTTACCTTGGGGTGGAGCTTAATCCCAGCTCGAGGGTGACCCACTACTGAGATTGATGAGAAGTGTGATCTAAGGTTGGGATGTTCATGGAAGGCCTGCACGTGGTTGGTGGAATTACTACCATTTCAAAGATAAGTACCAGACAATGTTTTAATTATGTTTTGCATGTATGTGTATTTATATTTATCATGTATTCTGTTGTGCATATGAATTAATGTTAATTCCATGAATTATTTATGTCAGCAGTAATTTTTTGTTGACTCTGAGTTTAAATGTGTTTAACCTATTTTAAATGCATGTTATTAATTAAGCATAAAATTATGTTGTTCCACAAAGTAGCGTCTTCCCAGCCAGTGGGTTGGATGACGGTCGAGGGAGCGTTACAGAATGGTATCAGAGCCATGGTTTCGACGTTGAGCCTGGATGGGCCAGATAAGTGGTCTTGGACCGAATTTGTTTTGAGACAAAATTGTGTTGGGAGGGCCAATTTCAAACCCTGGAATGTTCCTGAGTGTCAAGGAGTCACTTGAATGTGTTACAAAGCTCAGGAGGTTTAGCGGTATTTTAGAATCTATAGCCAGTGTGGTATATGGCCACCGGGAAAGAGAGAGAGTTCAACGCATGAGGTGTTGGAGCCATAGGATCTGTTTGGGAGGAAAGGAGAACCCTCACGACCGTCAAATATGAAGAACATGCGTAGGGCTTAAAACCCTTTGGAGTTGCACAGGAACGTGGAAATCACAGTACGTGAAATCCCGAAACGATCTACACCGTAAATCATAGGAGAGAAACTTGACCGTTGGATCAAGTAGATTAATAGATTGTAATTTCATTAAGCGAAGGGAAAATCTGGGCGGCCAGAATTTGTGTGCCTAGATATATGGCCAGCGTTCCATTCCATACCCCCATCGTTGTTCTACCTTTAACAAGGGGGGGGGGGGNATGGCCAGCGTTCCATTCCATACCCCCATCGTTGTTCTACCTTTAACAAGGGGGGGGGGGAGGGTCCGAAATTGAGTGCACAGGTTTCGACGGATTAGATTGGGGCGCTCGGATCTATGGACAAGATTTGATTCTGGACCCCCTTTGCCTTTCTACCTTTAATAAGGGGGGGAGGGTCCAAAATGGGTGACTTTGTGTGGGTCCCCCGAAATGCCGAAAGGATCTGTGTCATGGATCTAAGAGAATTATAACCATTGGATTTCACCTAGAATGGGTGTGGACACATGGGTGTGTAGCACATGCCAATGGGTCGAGAAGAAAAGAGAGAGTGGTGGGACATGATGACATCATCTAGGGTAATGTGGACCCTCTTGAATGTGCCATGCACCACCGTGGTTAAGGGTGACAACTCTACTATGGGCCCAGAGGGTAAGGAGATAGAAATTTCAGAAGTCGAGGATTGAAGCGACAAGAGACTTGGAGTCACTACTTCGTGAACTCCCGGGTACCAAAGACCTGAAAACCAAAGTGTCGAAATCCTGAAATCCATACCTTGTTTGGTGACAGTTCTGTTGTGGGCCCAGGGGGAGAGAGGTTGGAAGTTCGAGAGCTAGGAGTTGGAGAGGGAATCGAGTGAAAGAACCTCCAGGGACCAAAACCCTGAAACCCGAAACCTTGAAGTCCCAAAGTCCCAAAATTTTTAAAGACAAAAGAACCGTCGAGGATTTAACTATTGGATCCTTGTGGACCAAAACCCCAAAACCAAAAAGCCAGTATGAGAGTCTCATGGACTGAGACCCTGAAACTAGAAGTCCCAAAATTTGCAGAGCCAAACAGAGCTCAGAAAACTTAGTGGATTCGAAATGTTTTTCTTATTCACATTGGTTTATGAATGTTGAAGTTTTATTAAGGGTTTAAGGCCTGAAAAACTTTGGTTGACTACACATTCTGTGTGTAGAGTTCAACGAGTGTCAGGACAGCTGAGTATAGAAATGGAAGAGGTGCAGATTGCCTCTGAATCAGAGGATGAAAGAGAAGGAAGGGATGTCAACCTAGGAGTCGAAGGATCAAACTCCAATGGGCACGGAAGAGAATTCGATAAGGAAGGACATATGATGAAACTCATTGAAAGATTGCAGAAAGATGCCTAGGCTTGCCAAGCTAATAGCTGAAAGTTCATGAGATTCAGGGATCAGCAGGGTGAATTCAACTTAAAAATGTTGAAGAGCCTGGAAAGAATAGAAAGGAAATTGGAGAAGGGGAGTGACTTAAGCAAGACAGAGAGTTGAAGGACCCTTGAGAGGAAAAGAAGATCAAGAAATGTCAGGATGAGAGGAGAAGAAGATCAAGGAGTGGTAGTAGACATCATCGTCGCTCACCAAAGAATTCCAGTAGGGAGGCACATAGTAGTTCAATCCCATCCCTTACCCGAAAGCACAGGAGATCTGGGATGGATGAATTGAAAGGGTAGATGAATAAGATTAAGCCTCCTACATTTGATGGAGACCATAAGAAGGAGGAAGATGTTGAAACATGGTTGCTTGGCATGAGGAAATATTTCCAACTATAGAATTATTCCTCTCATGCAGAAGGAAGAATTACGATGTATCAACTAAAATGAAAAGCATCCATGTGGTGGGATCAGTTTGTGCAGGTGCAGCACATTAGAGAGAAAGATATCACTTGGAAGGAGTTCAAGAGGTATTTCGAGAAGAAATACCTGACTAAAAGATACTATGACAGAAAGATGAAGAAGTTCTTCGAACTCAAGCTAGGCAGCATGACCATTGATCAATACGAACGAAGTTTCTTGGAACTACTGAACTATGTTCCATTCATCAAGGATGATGCTATCAAGATTCAGAGGTATTTGAGTGGACTACCACCTGGAATTGGTGACAAGATTCAGTATGATGATCCTAAGACTATGGAAGAAACAATAAGAAGGGCTAAATTCTTATATGAACAGCAAAGATAAAAGGCTACCTTTCGGAAGGCTTGGGATGACCAGAGGAAGCTTAAGAAGGAACAGAGGCAGAAGGGAAACAAACCTCCCTTTTTTAGAAATAGTCCTCAAGGACATCTATCATTTAGAGAGTCAAGAATGGCTGAAGTGGGGGAACAAAGGCAGAGACAGACGCCCATTCAGTGTTGGGGCTGTAAAGGGAACCACAAATACAGAGATTGTCCCCATAAAAATGGCAAAGCAAGAATTTTCCATAATGTTCAACAAGATGAAATAGTGGAGGACATGGGCAGTAGAATGCCAAGGATCTATGCATCCCTAGACAACAAGCAAGATTAATTTCAATCGCACATGATTGAACTGGAAGGTATGATTAACAATTGACTATTTATTATTTTAATTGATTCAGGGGCTAGCCATAGTTATGTAGATCCTAGGGTGGTGGAAAGTTTGCATTTATCAAGAAGCAAACATGAAAAGTCTTGGTTAGTGCAGTTGGCTACATGAACCAAGAGGAAATTCACTGAGTTGGTTAAGTCTTGTCCTGTGGACATGAAAGGATTGAGCACCAAGGCTGAATTGAATATTTTTCCTTTAGGCTCTTATGACTGCTTAATTGGGATGGACTGGTTGGACCAACACCATGCCCTTCTGGACTGTCGTAACAAGAAGTTTGCATGCCTGGATGAGGAAGGGAATCGGAAAACAGTCCAAGGGATTCCTAGAGCTGTGGTGGTTAGAGAAATATTAGCAATGCAACTGAAGAAGTGCTACAGAAAAGACTGTCAATTATTTGCAGGCCGTTTGGAAGAAGCATCCAAATATGAAGTCCCAAATATTGGAGACCTTGAAGTACTTACAGAGTTTGAAGATGTATTTCATGAGGTACCTGGACTACCTCTGAAGAGAGACATCAATTTTTCTATAAATTTGATGCCTGGATCAGCTCCAGTGTCGAAAGCTCCTTATAGAATGAGTACACCGAAGTTGTAAGAGTTGCAATTGCAACTTGAGGAGATTCTAAAGAAGGGGTACATTCGCCCTAGAGTGTCACCTTGGGGTGCCCTGGTCCTATTCATGAAGAAGAAGGATGGGACGTTGAAGTTGTGCATTAATTTCAGATAGTTGAACAAAGTAACTGTCAAGAACAAGTATCATCTGTCGAGGATCGATGATCTTTTTGATCAGTTGAAAGGTGCAAACATATTTTCGAAGATAGATCTCAAATCAAGATATCACCAGGTAAGAATAAAGGATGAATAAATCTGCAAGACCACCTTTAGAACAAGGTATGGTCATTACGAGTTCACAGTGGTACTGTTTGGGCTATCAAACAAACTTGTTTTTTTTATGTGCTTGATGAATGGTGTATTCAGGGACTATCTAGACAAGTTTGTCATAGTCTTCCTAGATGACATTTTGGTGTATTCCAAGTTAGAAACAGAGCATGAACAACACCTAAGGATGGTGTTGCAAGTGTTGAGAGAACACCAGTTGTATGCCAAGTTGAGCAAATGCTCATTTTATCAAAGGAAGATCCATTACTTGGGGCAGATTATTTTAGAAGAAGGGATCGTTGTTGATCCTGAGAAGGTTGAGGCCATCAGAGAATGGTCAGCGCCAAGGAATGTGGCATAATTTAGATCCTTTATGGGTCTAGTGGGATATTAAAGAAGGTTTATAGCAGGGTTCTCAAGGATACCTGACCCTAGCACTTCCATGCACAGGAAGGAGGAAAAGTTTCAGTGAATTGAAGAGTGTGAGAAGAGTTTCCAGCGATTGAAGCAGTTGTTAACCAGCGCTCCAATCTTGAGGATTGCAGATCCAAATATGGATTTCTTGGTGTGCACAGATGTGTGTAAGGAAGGGTTGGGAGGATTTCTCAACCAGAATGGATTTGTAATCTATTATGAGTCCAGGAAGCTAAAAGAGCATGAAAAGAATTATGCCACTCACAATTTGGAGTTGACAGCAATCATTCACACTCTGAGGAAATGGAGACATTACCTCATGGGAAGGAGGTTTGAACTCAGAACAAACCATAATAGTCTGAAATACTTGTTTGATCATCCAACCTTAAACACTAGACAAAGTAGGTGGCTGGAATTTATGTGTGAATACAACTTTGATATCAAGCATATCAAAGGGAAGGAAAAAAAGGTGACTGATGCACTCAACAGAAAGGTGCGTGAATTACATGCTACAACCATTAGCATGTACAGGACTGATATTAAAGATAGAATTTTGGAAGCTGCAAATGCAGATTTGCAGTACAGCGACTTGGTAGCAAGCTACGACAGAGCGAGAGACCACAAAAAGAGGGAAATTACATCTTGGGAGTTAATGGAATACTTCTGTATAAAAATAAAGTGTATATACCCAATGTCTAGGAATTGAAACTTGTGATTCTAAAAGAAATGCATAACGTGACTTATGTTGGACACCCTGGATATCAGAAGACTATGGCAACAGTCAAAAGCCATTACTTTTTGTCGGGTATGAAGAGAGAGATCATTGACTACATCGCCAGATGTATGGAGTGACAAAAAGTTAAAGCTGAGCATAGGCACCCAGCAGGGCTGCTGCAACCTTTGCCCATTCCTTAATGGAAGTGGGAAGTTGATCCAGGGGATCAAATTTTGCTCAAAAATTCAAAGTGCTTGAAATCATTTCAAATCGAACGGGAGTGTAGACCTCGTCGTTACGAACCCAACACAACTCGTTTGGGTTCAAACAGACGTTAGGAGAGAGAGATATCGTGTTTTGTTCGAAATGACAAACATGCAAAAAAAAGGATGCTGACTATACAGTCTGTACAGTCCGTACGAATGCTGACGTGGAAGTTCATATGACACATGGTAGGGTTGAGTGGAAAATAGTTGGCAGATGTGGATGAATGACATTGCGACACATGGTAGTATTTGGTTGGTTGTACGGTGCCACGTGGCCCAGTCATGGGTTGCCATGTGGCAACTTGTTATTGGTTGTTTGTATAAAACTTTATTGGAGTCCACTGGGTTCGAACCTGTGACCTCCACCCACGAGTACAACATTTGCAAAGTTTGCATTGCCAACGTGCCACACCATATGCCTTCATATATGTATGGTTTTAAATAATTTTAAGTTTGAATTGTTTATGTATTGGCACGGGGGTCTGGCCTGGGGCTTAGCCCTAGCCCCCAAACACATACATTGTTGTAATATGACCACACGTTATGCCATATATGCGTGCGTGCGATTTGGTTTGTATTTTGGTTTCAACAGTTATGTAAACGACCCGTCATTTGTCCTTTAACCATTGGCTTGTGGAAATGGGGGCCTATGTTTGCGTTTGCGCGTGGTCACATGGGCCACATGACCTCGCCCTTGACGGTTAGGGGCTAGGTGCACCCGCAACCGTCCTACAGTTTGCACAGTTTGCATGGTTGCATCCGATGCTAAGTTTTAACGCTTAAATATGTGTGTGGGCTAGGTTGAGCCAAGGGGGTGCAATTTGTAGATGCAAAGACAACGTGTTTGAAGGGGGACTTCCAGGAAGCCTATCTTCTTCAATTTTTGGCCAAACGAGGTGTTGAAAAAGCCCATCTAGGGGATTTTGGACATTCTGAAGCCATTGGAGCAATCTATCTGGCATTTTGAGCATTGTAAAGCACATTGTTTTATCACTTTGAGAAAATAATACAAATGATCCATTGGAAGCTGGACCAGGAGATGTAGCCCAAGAGAGGGGTGAACTCCTTTATCATTTGTTGTGTTATGTGTTTTCTCTTCACTGTTATTGTTGTTGTTTATATGCATCTTGAATGAGTAAATTCTATTAAAGTTGTGTTCCAAAGTTGATCCATTTGCATTTTAACAAAATAAAATTTAACTTGCAAATTATTTCAAGAATACAAGTCTTCTTCATTTTTAGATCAAGTTGGT